>KN173777.1:140292-171768 GCA_000758425.1 Nilaparvata lugens yeast-like symbiont | reverse complement strand
CCTCGGCCCGCCCGCGGGGCATTGCACGGCGGGCTAAAATGTTGTAAAGGCGGCCGGATGCGTCTTGGTGGCTCTTCGGGTCAGGTCGGTGAGCACCCAGGGTTCCTGGATGGCCACAATATCAATGCCTGTTTGGAAAGCAAGGCTGAGGCCGGCGTCGTGAGACGGCTCTTCCAGGCGCACATTCGCCTGCAGAAGCGTGAGGCCAAACGATCTCGGAGTCCGCTGCTTCAGGTGTCGCATCCAGACTGCTCCACCGGCAGACCGGATCACCCGCAACTGCATCCGTGTCGGCCGCACCACAGTGCCGTTCTGGCGGCCAGGACGGGTCCGGCAGAGCACGCTAGAGGAGGCGTGCGGTCCAAGGCAGTTGAGGCAGCGTGTAGGCGATGCACATGTGCCCTCATGTCGTGGCTTGCCACACTCCGTGCACTTTTCTGGCCGTGCACAATTTCGTTCGTGGTGGAATCCCCAGCATCTCCCACACACTGGGTAATGGCCATCTTGTTTCGCAGCGTCCCGACTGCCACAGCTTGTCCGAAGAGCCGGAGCCTCCTGCCCCAGCCTTTCGAGTCTCCAGCCCGGAGGCTGACAAAAACAACCCCATAGGCTTCGTCGCTCTCTTGAGAGCGTTTGGTCCAGCGGGCACGCACTGGCGTGATACCCAGTCTGGGCGGCGATCTCCCTGACGATCATGTCATCCGAAACGGGTACAGAGACCACCCTGCCTGCTGTCGTCAAGCTGGGAGGTGTTGAGGGCTTCTGCCTGAGCCCATCCAATGCCTGTTCAAGTTATCTGATTGGCTGAGCGGCATAGCCCAGAATTAGTCAGCCAGTACCCTATTGTGTGCCCTAGAGGGATGGTTAGCCGCCTTCTGAGACACGCAAGAGCTACGTTGGCTCCACCTTTGCAAAAGCCAACTAAGTGCGAGAGCACTTAGTTGGGCACAAAAGTGTGAGACAGCCCAGCCCGCTAGTTTACAATATGTGAATTTATTCATTTTTAAATCAAGACAATTACAAGCACTCGCAATCGCATTTCAAACTTCGCAACCACCTAGAATGAAGCCGAAAAAAACACCAAGGATATCAGAAATACTCCATCTTCAGCCCTGCGCTCGAAATTGCTGCCCTCAAGCCGGCGGCTGCGGGTTGCCTAACCGCACATTACAAGACTTCTTCGACCCAAAGCCTATCGTAGCCTTTGGCCTGGCGTGGCCATCGGTGGCGATGAGGGCAGCGATAGCGATGACCTCGCCATCTCGCACGATGGCGGCGTTGATACTGTTACCTGACCAGGCGGCGGCGATGAGTCCATTGCCCGGTCTGATAAGGCCTGACGCAACGGACTGCATGGGCTCGTATCGCCATGCTCGTCCGGGTCATGCATACTGCTAAACTCATCGCCGTCATCGCCTTCTTCTGGTGCTAGCAGCCGCTGTGTAGTGATTTCGACAGAGAAATCGCTAGGGGATACTCGAACGCACTCAGTGGTCTCGCCGCCCGCGACGCTGCCTCAATTGCTTCATCGAGAACTGGCTGTTGCCCACGCCGTTCGATGTCGAAGAAGAAACTATCGTCGCGTACATTGAGAAGGCGCCGATACTCTTTGTTGCTGACCTTGAGACCGAGATAGTTCTCAGCTTTGTGCGTGTGCTCGAGCTATTGCTTGAATGTGAGTGTCTTCATTCTGCCGTCAATTTCCTGGACTTTAATTGCTGCGCCACTGCTCACGGAGTGATTCCATCTCGAGCTTTAAAATTTGCTGCGATTCTCGCAGCTGGCGCCTCTGTTCCTTCTTGGCCTCAGCTTCCAGTGTCCTCTGCGATTGCTGTTTAATCTCATCAAGACTGACGCTTTTGGTGGACAAGTCGCTCCGCTGGGGCCGGGAGAACGGCGTCAGCTTCGACCTGCTGAAGACGGAGCTTCAGTACTTCCACCGGAAGCGCAAGACGGCGGAGCTCCCGCTGGACGTCAAGGGGCAGCTCGTCCATCCCAACGACTGCACCAGGTGGCTCGGAGTCTTTTTTGACCGCAAGCTACTGTTCCGCAAGCACGTGGCCCAAGCGATAGTGAAGGCGAAGGGGGTCACGTCTCACGTGAACCGGCTCGCGCGAACCACCTGGAGCCCCAGGACAGACCTGATCAGACAGACAGTCCAGGGCTGCGCCTTCGCCACTCTCCTATACGGAGCAGAGACCTGGTACTCCCGCCGTACGTCGAAAGACACGGTGGAAAAGAGCCAGGTGGCGATCAACGACGCCGCCAGGGCAGTCCTGCCGGTCTACTGCACCTCCCAACGAGCCACATTGCTCCGCGAGACCGGCTGGGGGTTTGCGCGAGACTGGCTCGACCGAGTGGTTGACCGGCTGGCAGTCCGGGTGGCCGAGGCGGACGGCGCACATCCGCTCCGGCGCCGGTGGAACAAGGACCGCATGCTCTGGGTCCGCCGCCGAGTCGACCCACAGCTGGCCGACTGGAATTTCTCCGCTATGGGACCCTCCAGACCAGGAGTAGGCCCGGCTAGCCATCGGGGCAGTCGGTTGCGCAGCTGGGCCAGAAGGCTTCCTCAGGTGGCTGGACAGGGCCACGCCGAGCGAGCTCGTCTTCTCCGACGGTTCCAAAGACCCCGAGGGTCGGGCAGGAGCCGGCTTTGCCATATTTTTCGGCAAAGGAGAGTTGGCCCGGGGGGAAGTTCCCCTCGGCAACCTGGCCGAGGTGCTTGACGCCGAAGTCACAGGCGCCACCCAAGGCCTCCGGGCCGCGCTGGCCCACCCCCTGGCGCGCTTCGCCTCCGGAGTGACGATCTGCCTGGACAACGAGGAGGCAGCCCTCAGGCTGCACCTCGGACAGCCGACAGCCACCTCATTCTCAGCCTTCACAGAGTTCCGGGTCTTGTCAGAGCAGTGGACCAGGCGCCCCACCGCCCCCTCGGGAGGCGGGAAGGTGTCTATCCGCTGGTGCCCCGGACATGCTGGGATCCCAGGCAACGAGCTGGCCGATGAGTTGGCCAAGGAGGCCTGCGTCGCACTCCCCCCACCCGGCTCTCATCCAACAACAGCCAGAGCCCGCCACATGGTCGAGGGGCTATACGACGCGGCCGTGAGATCGCACTGGAGTGCTGAGGCGCCTGCTCAGTACCGGGAGCTGCAAATCGAAGCCCGCTCCCGCCTCCCCAAGGAGCTCAGCCTTCCGCGCCGTGAGCTTGGCCGCCTGCTTGCCGCGCGCTCGGAACACGGCGACTTCGCCGAGTACCACCGCCGGCTCAACCACCCGGACACGCTGCTCGAGTGCTCCTGCGGCTCCGAAAAAGAGCGTTTCCACTTCTTCTGCCAACTTACGCGTCGGCCCACAACGCCCGGCCTGACAGGCAGGGCAGCAATACGCTGGCTCCTCGGCACCGACCGGGGAGCCACGCGTTTCGTCAAATGGTGCCGGGACACGCAGTTCTACGAGAACTTGCCCCCGGGGCCCCCCGAATGGAGCTGAGACGGGCAGGCGGCCCCCTTCAGCCGAGTTGAGAAGCGGCGGACAGCCGGTGGACGCAGCGGGGAAACAGGCCCCTCGCAGGGACTGAAAGAGGAGAAAGGGCAGAATGTTTCTGGGGTTCCTCTCCTCGAGAGGTGGGGGGGTGGAGGAGCCCTATCCAGGCGCCCCGACACACACATACTGCAGCGGCAGAAGCCGCTGCCCCGTAAGCAGGCGCCTTGCGCCACGGATCGGCGGCCTGGCTTGACCGGCACGAATCTCCCCTCTTCAGACTGTGCGGCAGTGAGGCCGGTTGAACCGGGGGGCGTATCTATCACGTGCCCCCGCGTCGTTTGCCCAAGTGGGATGGTGCACGTGCACAAGTACGGATCGAGCACGACGTAAAATAATTCAATCAATCTATCTATCTATCCTCCTGCAGGCCCCTCGTTAGGCCTTCCTGCCGGTTGCTTCCTGTTGATTCGTAACACTGGGCTTGGTTTTGACAACTAGCCAAACATGTAACGAGTATCCTGAAGTTGGAGAAAGAAAAAGGGGAAAAAGTGAAAGCAGCGCAAGCTCCAAGTAGACCTTTAAGCTCCCGGGGGCTTGGTTGGTCGAGAGTGGAACCAAGACCCACATGAGCTGAGCCCATTACAGCCGACGGCTAGGGAATCCACAGAGACACCGGCTACCAATGGTCAAAAGGCGCACCTGGCACTTATTGGAGCAAACCCTTTTGCCTACTGTGCGAAGCTTAAGGGAGCTATCTCTAGATCATACACACTTTCAGGACTCACGGCCGAGATCAACAAGCTGGAATCGCCGGGGAACGAGGAGTCGGAGGAAGATACGCCTGACCACTTGGAGCTGGTGCGTCAAAGGCTGCCACCGGAGTATTGAGACCTGGCAGAAGTGTTCTCCAAAGTGGCCTCAGATAAGCTGCCCCCGAAGCGGGAAGTCCCGCAAAGACCTGCGGTACTCTCCATTCTAGGTACAGTCAAAAGCTGGAGGAGTTACACGCCACCAGGGACTACCTGATGGAGCACTTGGAAAAGGGCTTCATCACGCCCAGAAAAGCCCCGTTTGCAGCACCGGTGTTGTTCGTGCAAAAGCCCAACGATGAACTTCGGTTTTGCGTCAATTATCGGGGCCTCAATCGAATCACGGAGAGAGACCGATACCCACTGCCGCTGATTCAAGAAACGTTGAGCATGCTTCGGAGAGCCAACGTCTTCACCAAGCTCGACGTCCGCCAAGCGTTTCACCGGATACGCATGGGGAAGGAGTCAGAAGAGCTGACCAGTTTCCGTGCACGGTACGGTATGTTCCAGTACCAGGTTGTACCATTCGGCCTCACCGGGGGCCCAGCAGTGTACCAGCGTTACATGAACAGCGTGCCGGGAGATCTTCTCGACAAGACGTACAGCGCTTTTATAGATGACATTCTGATTTTCTCCAAAGACCCTTTGCTACACACTTAAAATGTCCGAGAGGTCCTCAAAAGATTGAAGAAGGCTGGCCTTCAGGTGGACATCAAAAAGTGCGAGTTTCACGTCACCACTATCAAGTTCCTGGGATTCATCATCTCCACCGATGGAATCAGCACTGACCCCGAGAAGCTCCGTGCTGTTTGTGAGTGGCCCCGACCCACATGGCTTCAGGATGTTCGGGGATTTCTGGGCTTTTGTGGCTTCTATCGTAAGTTCGTCAGGGACTATAGCCGCATAGCCAGACCCTTCCACCAACTCACGCACAAGTACGCCCCCTGGAGCTGGGGACCAGAGCAGGAGGACTCCCTCAAGAGATTGAAGGACGCTATGATGTCCTCCCCGTTGCTCCGGTACTATGACCCAGAACAGGAAACCAAAATGGAGACAGATGTTTCTGATAGCGTAGTTTCTGGAGTCCTGTCGCAGAAAGATGACGAAGATGCTTGGCACTCGGTGGCCTTCTACTCTCACATAATCTCTGGTACTGAAGGTAATTACAGCATTGCCGACAAGGAGCTCCTGGCCATCATTCTGATCTTCCGTGAATGGCGGGCAGAGCTGGCGGGCCTGCAGGTCCGGCAGCCAATTGCGATCTACACGGACCACCAGACACTCGAGAGCTTCAGCACCAAAAAGAAGCTAAACGCCCGTCAGGCGCGCTGGAGCGAAGAGCTGGCCCTGTACAACTATGAGATCAAGTACCGACCCAGAACGCAGACCGCTGCTGCCGACGCGCTGTCGCGAAAAGCAGGTGATCCGGCCACTCAAAAGGAAATTCAGGATTTTTACCGTGAAAACACTTTGTTGCCACCAAATTTTTTCGAGAAAACTGCTGCAGTACGCGACTTGCAGCCTGGGGACCCACAGGCACTGATCGGTTAAGGTGCTTTCCTGGTGAAGGATATCCTGAAGGAGAACGCGCAGAAGGACGGGTCCCTGAAAGACGAATGGGAGAAAGTCGGAGACGGTGACTAGACCGAGTCAGACGGGCAGTTACTGTACCAAGGCTGCCTGGTCGCTCCGGATGTGCACAAGCTCCGCACGCGGTTCATCGCGGAAGTGCATCTCCAGAAACCAACGGCACACCCAGGACGTAATAAGATCACGCAGGTTCTCCGTACCCAGTACTGGTGGCCCAGGATGCAAGGAGATGCTGCTCGCTTTATCGCCAACTATCAGACCTGTCACCAGATACGCGTCCCTGGAGACAAGACCCCAGGGCTGCTGAGACCTCTGTTGATGCCCGACCATTCGCACCAGCACCTCACCACAGATTTCATGAACCTACCAGAGGATCGCCACGGTTATGACTGTGTTTTTGTGCTTGTAGATAGGCTGTCAAGGCGAGCTTACTCAATTCCTTGCGCAAAGAGAATATCTCTTCAAAGGAGGCTACGCGACTGTTCTTCCAGAACGTGTGGGCGCGTACAGTAATGCCGGAGACACTGACATCAAACCGTGGACCGCAGTTTGTGTCCCAGTTCTGGGACGAGCATTGTACCATGTTGGGGATCAAAGCACAACTCTCAACTGCACGCCATCTCCAGACCGATAGTCAAACCGAGAACATGAACCAATACCTGACGCAACGCCTGAGGCCGCTGGTCAACTATGCCGAAGATGACTGGTCGGAACTATTACCGTTTGCCGACATGGCCCAGGCGTGCCTTACCACAAGACTCAACAGGTTTGTCTCCATTTTTCGTAGAGAACGGTCACGAGCCGCGAATGAGCTGACTGTAATGGGCTGTTGCCCTATAGTGGGTCTGGCTGGTTGCTTAGACAACGCCCGGCCCAACTCTGTTTGGGAGGAGGACGAGCACGGGCACCGTTTGAGCTTTTCTCTTCTTCCTTCATAGAGCGTAGTTTAGCAACTCACGCCCAGCAACGTGTACAACTAGCTGGCCCGTAACAATGACTAGAAAATTGCACAAAGTTCGAGTCTTCGTTCAGCCGCATGACCCGACAAGACGCCCAATCCTTTGTGAAGCGCATCCATGACACGTGGGAAATCGCCAAGGGAAACATGGAAAAGATACAGGAAAGGCAGTCGTTTAGTGCCAACAGGAAAAGACGGCCACCAGACTTTGATGTCGGCAACTTGGTTTATTTCGATAGGAGAGGTTGGACAACAAACCGCCCCAGCAAGAAGCTTAGCGAACCTTTTGCTGGACCCTATGCCATCGTTGACCGAAAGAATGACAGATTTGAGCTGAACCTTCCCGCTACCATGAAGGTCCACAGGAGGTTCCACGCCTCCAAATTACGCAAAGCTGCCTCTGAAGATCACAAACAAGGCAGCTCGACTCGGCTCATCGCATGTATGGAAGTATGGTCTTCATTGTTATGGGCTCTGAGGGCACAATGACTGCACTCCTACAGGCCTTGAATGAATGTATTGACGAGTCTAAAGAGAGAGACTATGGTACAGAAGGAGAGAGGCCTTTTATACTTGACGAGAAGGCAACAGGCCGGGAGCGGGTCTGGCGAGATGGATCCAGACCGGGTTCATACCCGGTCAACCAATATGGACAGTGTTCCTATAACATTCATTACATCCGAGACAGTGATAAGAAAGAGGTGTACTATTTTCACGAGTGTGCAATCGGAAAGTACAAGCAAGAGTTATTTGTGATCAACGACACGTCGGGAGTGAGAAACCATCTCGAACAAAAGCACCAGATTGATCCGCAAGGTGGCATGAGGAAACACGATTCGATACGGGCGTTTGTACTGGAGCAACAGAAGAGCGCGGCTTCTAGCAATACTTTCTTCTGGAAAGATACCACTGAGAAGTTCAGGGAGCTTCTAATCCGTTGCATTGTGCACTGCCATGTAGCTTTCTATCAGTTGGAGAACCAATACTTCCGAGAACTACTCTTTTGTCTGAACCCGGCACTTCTTAACCATCTCCCAAAGACTGCATAAACTATTCGAAGTTGGACTATGGACGCGTTTCTGTCAAAGAAGCAACGGCTTAAAGAGGATATCCAGCAATCGTGGAGCTGAATCTCCATCTCCTTTGATCTCTGGACCTCACTAAACCCCTATGCGATCCTAGGTGTCATCGTCATGTGGATTGACACATCAGGCAGGCGACGAAGTACCATTTTGGGCATGCGACGCGTGTATGGCGAACATAGTGGCGAGAATCTTGGGTCGTCTGCCCTTGAATTGTTGAAAGAATATGACATTGGCGGAGATCAGATTGGATATTTCATGCTAGACAATGTCTCGTAAAATGGTACCGCTGTTGAGTTCATTCTTAAAGAGCTTTGCCCATGGATGAAGCCGCAACAACGTCGCCATCACCGACTGCGCTGCTTAGGCCACATTGTCAATCTTCGCTGTCAGGCATTCCTCATGGGTCGGTACTGCGAGAAGTATTTAGCAAAGCTTGAGAAGCACTACTAGCGCGGAGATTACATGAAGGTTGAGGAGCTCTGGAAAATGTTTGGATGTTTAGGTCGGCTTCATAATCTTGTGCGGTACATCCGGCTTACTCCACAGCGGCGCGAGGAGTTTGCTAGAATCATCATCGGCGGCGATCTCTCCGAATTCGATAGGCTTGAGCTTATCTAGAACAACTCTACACGCTGGAATTTATGGTTTCATTCAATTACACGAGCATTGAATGCTCGTGAACGTTTGGAAATCTTCTCAGCTCGCCATGCGCCAGGGAAAGGGTATCAAGGGATTTCAAACTTCAAACTAGATGGGGGCAGCACTGGTTCGAGCTTGAAAAGATTGAGCTCGCTCCAAAAGACTTTCTACGCGGTAACTCTTCTTTCTGAAGGAAACAAAACGTCACTCGCTGACTAGTTTTCCACGATTTCTTTCCCTTGCTGCGAGCGTTTTATCTGTCCGATCTTGTGGAAGATCTTGCTCCCGCCTCAACAGGGCGTCCGATAACACTTGACTCTTGCCGGGTTGGTGGAGGAGAGTACAATCGTATTGCTCTAGCTCGTCAGCCCATCGCAGTTGGTGTTCATTCAGCTTCTGGCTTCTCTGACAGCGCTAGGTTCTTATGGTCAGTGTGCACTCTGAGTTAAGTGGGCAGTAAGATTGGCCTCCACTCCCGGATAGCGGCGACGATCGCCCACATTTCCTTATCATGAATTGGCCGGTTGCATTCTGGAGCAGTCAGCTTCTTTGAGAAATAGAATACTGGGCGCCAAATTCCGTCCTTCTGTTGCTGCGAGAGGACTCCTCCTACCAATATCCACACGAGTCGGCCTCGACAACCGTGTTTGCGTCTGGGTCCCACGGCACCAGCACAGGTGCATTAATGAGGGCTGTTTTAAGCCCTTCGAAAGCCTGTTAGCAAGCCTTGGTCCATGCGAATTTCCGATATTTTTTTGTGAGATCATGAAGCTCCTGTGCTAGCTCCGCATATTCGTCAATGAAGATGCGGTAGAATTCAACGATGCCTAGAAAGCCCCGTTACCCCCTACTCGTCAACGGTGCCTTCCATTCTATAATAGCGCGGATTTTCTCGGGGTCCGCTGCAATGCCGCGGCCTACCCTGATAATATAGCCAAGGTACTTGATATTGGAAGCCTCGAACTCGCATTTCCGGTCGTCCAGTTGAAGCCCTGCATCTGCCAGCTTACCCACTATATTTTTCACCAGCTGCCGATGCTCCGCTTTTGAGCCGTTCGAAAAAACTACCACATCATCCAGTTATACGCGGAGCAACAGATGTCGAGATCATCCTTCAGGACCCAATTAATCGCTGGAAGGTGGCTGGACCTCCGTTCGGGCCAAATAGCGTTACTAATCACTCGTGGGCGTCCAAGCGCATGTTGAAAGTGATTTTTCACTCATCGCCCTTTTTGATGCGCACCTTATGAAAAGCCTGGATAACGTCAACCTTCGAGAACCATTTGGCTGTTGCAATAATCCGCAACGTCTCGTGGATTAGAAAAAGCGGGTACTCGTCTCTTGTCAGAGCATTCAGTCCTCGGTAATCTACGCAGAAGCGTAGCCCTCCCCCTGGTTTCCGCACAAAGATGATGGGAGCACCTGCTCGTGAACAGCTGGCCCTAATGAACCAGTCTGTCATGGGGCTGTGCCCTGCTGTGGAATCGGACTTGTCCGGTTCCTCGTCATCTTTTCCTTGCTCACTTTTCATCGGCAAAGGCGGAGCCGAAGCTACAGCATAAGCCACGATGCAAAGCTGAGGCGCAGGCGCCGCAACAGCGGCAGAGGCAGTGAGCTGACACCTTGTCTCGGTCTAAGCCGAGATACGAAGCTGCAACCGCCGCCGACAGGTGAACTATGTTTGGAGTCATGAAATCTGTATATAATGTCGTCTTCATGCCCATCTCTGAGTTAGTTCTTCATCTGAAATATATATTGTATTTGGCCATCTCTGGGTCGCATTCCTCAGAGAGTGAAGCCTTTCACACAGTCAGAGTCTTCCTTAGGGCCAGCAGCATTTCCTTTGTCATTGACTATAGGGGTATAGCTGGGGCTTCGGCCTCTTTTCCATCAGGACCCAGGTTGAGCGTGATATCATTACTGATTTCTTCTCTCTGAGGCGGCAATTCGTTGGTGGCTTTGTGATCAAACGCATGCGCTTGGTCCTTTAGTCAGTCAGTGATCCGTGGTTATTCGTTGATGGGAACCTTCTGTTGCAGGGCTTTTTGAATGTCTTTCATCGAGACTGCGAAGATCTCGATGCCCTGTTGTGGCTGTTTCCTTGCGCGAGCTGCCCACATCTTGACGGCTACCGCTGCAATTCCCGTCATGCCTTGATCAACCCCTACCTTTGCCGTTGACACAACTCGCGTGCATGGCCGGGTTATTGTCATTTCTTTCTTAGCCGGCTTCATGGTCACGTCCCAGCGTTGCAGACACCCTTTTCCGAGTATGAGCTCCTCCTTTTGGCCTGGTATGACATAGGCGGCGGCTTCCCATTGGGAATCCGTCAATATTATCGTGAAGCGGGCTATTTTTTGGATCTGAAGTTGCTCCTTCCGGTGCTCCGTTACTTCCCACAGTGCTCGAGGGCGTATCGGGACCGTAGCGAGTCCAGAACTTCCGTGCGAAATGCTCTGAAACTGTCTCGTAGTATCGACATCCATCGTCGATAAAGGCCCGTACGTATGGGCTTCCATTGATCATTGCTTCCGCGAATGAACCTTCCTTTCCAATCTGTACTAATGCTTCCAGTTCCTTCGCTGACTCTAAGTTGAGATTGCAACTTAGAATCCTCCTTTTCCTTTCTGCACTTCCTCTTCCAAATCCGCTTCTTCAGTTCCAGTTTTTTCGGTCTCAACTATGCCCTTTCGGGCCTTTACCTTTGGCTGTGGGTCAATGAAGCGTTGTTAAGTCAATGGGCCTCCCTGAGGATCCAAGAGGTCAATCCGGTCACCTCGTGGCCTGCTCTCTGCAGCGCGTAGCGTGCAGGGAGGCCTGTGAGTGAATTTGGATTTGACTACCGAGAAAAAGGTATTCCCTCCGTGTCCCCCCGTGCTTGAGAAACAAGCGCGAGGGTAGTTGCCGTCTAAGCCCCCCTAGTAGTCTAGCTAGCATCAAGATACACACACCTTCGGCCCTCATCGCTAGCCCCCTTTCAGAGAGCTCGCGGCTTCATTCTCATGTAGAGATAGGCCAACTGCGCCTTGGCGCCTCCGATAGTTGCCCCGTCGAACTCCAGTTTACTTTGGGCCCGCCGCTAGGGAGCCGGCGCCTGCGATAGCCTCTCCCGGGCATGGCGCTGCGCCTTGTCGCCTTTCGCAGCTGCTGCACCAAGCTTTGCAAGGCCACGAACTCGGTAGCTGTTGGTGGGGCTTCTGTGGGGGCGGAATCCGACGCTGGAGGAGCATTCGCAGCACCCTCCCCTTGCGCTGCCCCCACAACTGGGTTTTTATTTTATTTTAAGGTGGCAGGCACACTTATAGTCCAGCGCCCTGAGGCACGCTACCGATGGGGCCGGGCTGACAGTGTTATGACGCCTTCCTCGGCCCATCCGCGGTATACAGCCTACGCTTAGCACATACGATGTTGAATCGAGTGTGCCTTACGCAGAGATTTCTTCCCTCATTCCCTGGTCTGCTGGGAAACCCAGCGATTTCCCCGTGGGGAAATTGTGTTTAGTTCCAGCCACCACGCGCCCGGACCTCTTGCCTCTGCAAGACCTTGCCTGCGGACTCGTCCGCCTCTACCCATGCCCAGCTACCCTGGAGGCGCCCCGTCCTATCCCGAGGGGATATCGCGGAACACTCCCATCGCATGTCGAGGCCCAGTTGCTTGTATCTTGATGGGCAGGCGTCCGCCCAACAGCTGGGGCTCGACGAGGGCGTGGCTTGATCGGGTACAAGATCGCCTTGCTGTCCGCGTTGCAGAAAAATCAAGGCTCCGCAGGCTCTTCAAGTCAAGCCCCAGGAAGCAATCACTACTTCCGAGTTGCCTCTAGCAATCAATCCAGCCGAAGAGGCTCAGTCAGGGACAGCTGAACGAGCTGCCAGGCATGAAGCACACCCGGGGACCGATCCCACCACTACAGTTGCAGGCATATCTGTGGCCGCTGGTAGCCGACCTGGATACAGTGCGGCAGCTGAGGAAGGCTGGAGCCACGAGTCGCAGCGGCGCACTTCCGTGAGATTCCCGCCATACAAACCCCATGCTGACTTCATGAGACAGTCAGGCACAGCTGGCGGCCAGCATCCAAAGCTCGACTATCGCCACTGCTCCCCATCCTAAGACCCCTTCACAACCAGCAACTGCCCACGGAAACCCAAAAGTTGAACGCCTTAACGATGGGCGCCCGAATTTTATTTACACAGGAGGTCTGAAGGGAGGTCCGTCTTTACAAGCTAGGGAGTGGGTCAAGGCGATGTGGACAGAGGCAGTGATGCCGGAAGAGGCCCCGGAGCAGGATTTTACTCACACACGAAACAAATGCATTATCAAGCCAGAAGACCGCTTAAATCGGGCGGATGCGAGCTGCCTAGAGAAGCTCGCCAGGATACAAACGGCCCTCCAGCTCAGCCTTATCCCGTATTAAGGTGTAAGCAGAGCGCACCGCTATAGAAATCCCAAACGGCTTTGCTCTTATACGCCAGTGGCAGAAGATCAACCGGCCTACTTGGATATAATTTGTTGGGGGTATTCTCGTAGTCCTGCTGCGCAGAGAAGTCCTTCAAAGTCCACAGACGGCATTCACACAGATGGCTCCCGCGGCAGGGGAAACATTCGTAACCTTTGCTGAGAGGGTTAGGACCGCTTTCTTGCTCCTCCCGCCTCCGCAACAGCTCAGGTCCTATAGGCATGCAGTCATGAGGGAGAAGATCCGGATATTTCTCCCGCATGCATGGGCAGCCTTGAGGCCGGAGGACAAATTGTGCAGCTGTAAGGGTCAAGCAATGTTATTCACAGATGCTAGCCTCTATTGAACAATATCGTAAACATAAAGCAAAAGAGACAAAGGAAATACATAAATGTCCTAGATATCGATGCTATTTAACTCCGTCTCAATCCTCCGCAAGACCGGCCCGTGCCGTTGTTCATTGCGGCAGTAATCTATTCTCTTGTCCGTACCATGGTTGCCAGGAAAAGGCTCAAACCACGGTTGACAGGGGTAGCGGACATGATGTGATCATCGTACCGGATATACGAATAATAGCGCTAGTCCCTAAAATATGAACGTTGGTAGCGAAGGGACAAAGCGTATGCGAGTGAGATAGCATAGCCTGTGACAGCAGCGCTCCAAACCTCATTGACGAAGTCGTCCATAAGTGTTACCAAATTGAGATTTGCACCGACCATCAAGCCAAATATGCCAAAGCCGTTGCCACCACCAATATCGCTTTTACCACTCACACCGCCGCTGCCACTTCTTTACTTCTACCCCCAGCTATCTCGGACCCACGTTTCACCGATGTCACCGCTGTGCATGCTGCTGAACAACCTGGGCAGCCCCAAACGCACAAAGGTATCGATCCGGCTGCACGAGCCCTTTTCTCTGCATATTTAGCAGGCTCATCAGGATGCTTCAATTGTGGCCATAGGGGCACTGGGCATCTGAGTGTCGTCAGCCAAGGCTGCAGCCTCGCACACTCAACCAATCCGGGCGCCAGCAGCAGCCCCGTCAGGCCAGGGAAATTGACTTTCCGCGATTCTCGCCAGATCCGTCTAGGGGAGAGGACCGCAGACTATCGTCGCCCCCGTGTGCACTATGCCATTGCAGGTTACTCCGACACTGACGACTCTGAGGCCCAACACAAGGATGACGACTTCGAGGCTCTTGCCAACTAGATGACCGACGACGAAGGGGAAGTCGCCGAGGAGCTCGATTAGGAATTGCGAGTCTACCTACTTTTTGGCCGTAGGTGGCGGCAGAAAAGAGACATCTTCAGCGTCTTCATGTCTCTTGCTTGAAGGCCACGGCTCGCCACATTCTCTTTTTTCTGCGCGTTTGTGTTTGTCTAATTATCCCTCTTCTTTGTGTCATTTCCTAATGTTTTTTCGATTATGGTTCATCAGACTTGTTACGTGGCTGAGGGGCTGGCCAAGTGGCTTCAGCCCTACCGCAGGGTGATTGGGTGCTGCGCGTGTGCCAGCGATTTCACAAGCATGAGCCGTACTATAATGGCCCGTGGGCGATAGCTGCGTGCCACGCCGGTAACATCTGCAGCCTTGTCTCTCCCGGAGGCTATCGTCTCCCCTACCGCGAAAATGGCACCAACCTTTTCCCTGCCTACGTTCAAGACTGGCACCCTGTGCGGTCACTGTAGTACGCCAGAAAAAGACTGCTTGAACAGGAACGTCAGAGAATTCGGAAGGCACACGGGTCCTAGTAGCTGTAGGGAGCGGTGGCCAGAGACAACAGAGAGAGGGCTGTTGTGCTGAAAAAGGGGATGGTTTGAGGATCCCAGCCGCTAGGGCTAGACACGTGACTTTCTCGCATTTGGTGGATCCAGTAGTTTGGAACAGGCAGGGCAGGCAGAGGCCACGGACTATATAGACATAGAGGAGAGATGCACCGGAGATACAGGAATTTGATCTATGCACCCATTACCTCAGTGAGCCTACCTAAAAGATTCAGCGCTGTAGGAAGAAGGCCTCGAGGTACCCGCGTGCAGAATTGAGACTTGGATCCTCAGTTTGCTCTTTGGGGATAGCGCACGTGGCTTTTCACGTGCCGCACGACGTTAAACATCAAATCAAATCATCGTGATAGATACGCCCACCGGTTCGAGTGAGGTTTCTGGAATTGGTCTAACATATCCTCCGGACCTCGCCCCGGCGGACGCGGTGAGGGGCAGGCCCTTCACAGGGATAGAAAGAGAATGATGGGCCAGACTGTTTCAATGCGGGTTCCTCTCACTTTGAGGGCTTGACGGGCGGCGTAGGAGCCCAATCCAGGCGTCCTAACACATACACACACGGCGGCGGCCTCTGTTGATGCCCCGTAAGCAGGCGCCTTACGCCACGGATGGGCCTGGCCTGACCGGCACGAAATTCCCCGTCAGACTGCGCGGCGTTGAGGCCGGACTCCCTAGCGCGGAGTCACGTGCTTGCGCGCATGTAACTCGAGCAAGGATGCTCTAAGCCTCCTCTTCACCCCCAAAAAAGAGAGGACAAAAGTCTCTCAAGTCGAGCCTTCACATCGCTGTCGGCCTCCCGCTTAGCCCGCCCCTCTCACTTCCCCCTTCCGCCCCTCCTAAAATTTGTGCTGCTGCTGCTGCTACTGATGCTCGCCATGTTCCGCACGCAGCCGCGCATGCCGCGCCTACGGGCCTTGCCGCGGCATCTGACGGCGGCGGCGGTGGCGCGTCGCAGCCTGCACCGCGTGCCGACGCTGGTGCACCACGATGTCTACGCCCGCCAAGGCGTGCCGGGCCTCATGAGCCCGGCCGTCTACGACGTCGCCTGGACACAGTACATGGCTTGGCTGATTGAACGGCTCAACCAGTCTGCCCAGGGTGAGAGCCCTTGCCCTCCCCTCTCTGGCGGCCGCCTGACTTGATTGGCTTCCTTGCCGTCTCTCGCAGACGCCGAATTTCGCGACCTGGATCCCAAATCCATCTCCCTCATGACGGCACGCGAGCCACAGCATGCCCACATATTCAACTACGCGTCCATGGCGCACAACAACCACTTCTTCTTCGACAGCATCTGCCCCAACGGATCGCCCATACCCGCCCACTTCAAGACCGAGCTCGAGGCGTCCTTCTCGTCGCTCGACACGCTGCGCGAGCAGTTAGTTACCACTGCCCACGCCATGTTCGGCCCCGGCTTCATCTGGCTGCTCAAGGTCGGCCCCAGCTACCGACTGCTGACAACCTATCTCGCCGGCTCACCCTACCCCGACGCTCACTGGCGCACCCAGTCCATCGACATGAATTCCGTCGACAACATCACCAACGACGACCTGTCCCACGATAGGAACAGGAACCAGTCCCATTTTAGAAACCGCCCCAACCAGGCCCCCGCCGCCATCACCCTCGAGCCCTTGCTCTGCCTCAACACCTGGGAGCACGCTTGGGTGCTGGACTACGGCTTCGGCAGCAACAATTCGGGAGGTAAGGCTGCCTTTGCCGAAGCCTGGTGGGATCTCATCGACTGGGAAAAATTATGCTCCAGGGCCGGCTTACAGTTTCATCGATACAAAAACGCAGAGGGCGAACAGGCTGCTCCCGAGCGGGTACAGCAGAATCCCTCTGGCCCACCGTCCGACTAGTAAGACACGCCTCTTCTTATAAATCAAGTCCTGCCGTCATTGATAATGCGTCTACGCATGTGAAATCCCATGAATGACGAGAGCCCTCTCGCCATTCATCGCCGGCATGATGTATGCTGCCCGCTCCTTTGACTCCGAAATCGTCTAAATGGGCGTCAGTACCATCTCGACGGAGTAAATAGCCAGTCGGCCAGCCCCTTGCGGCGGTTTCTAGGCTTGCCAGCTCATGCTTGCCCTTGCATAGTTCTACGCCGGCCTCCGGCGGTACGCGGCGTCTGCTCTTGCGCCCTACTTTCCATCACAGACACGTCTTGGTCTCGGCTTCGCAGCCCATCGTCGTTTCGTCGTCAGAACCAATCGTCCTCCCCCTTTATAAAACGGCTCTTGCTTCATAACCCGTGCAGCAGCTCTTGAAGTGAAAGCGGCCTCCGAACCGCATTGTTCAGCCCCTCATGAAACGTAACCCAGACTTTGTGATGCTTATCGCCAACTTGGTCCTCGGCCCGTGCCAAAGGTGCCGCGACGACCCGGCCGAAGAAGTCTCGCTTGACTGTGCCTTCGGTGGTCGATGGTTTGAGCAGAGCCGTAGGCGTCGTCGCCGCCTGGGCGGGCTGGCTGGCACGCAAGCGGGCCTGCTGCGCCGCGGCTTCGCGCAACACCAGCATGCGTTGCAGCGTTTCTTCCAGTACCTGACGAACAGCGAAGCGGGTCGGTGCTCGCGCCGACGGAAGTGGCCACGAGGCCGTGTCAAAGGTGGCCAGGACCTCAACGTCTCTGCGTGAGCGTGAGCGTGAGCAAAGCCATTACGTCTTCAAAATCTTGATGGATCCCGGCTTCGGGCAGGAGCAAGGGTTGAAGAGACATACGGATCCATGCGGTAAATGTACAGCGGCCCGCGGCCTGGCAGCGTCTCTCCCTCGAGCCTCTCCTTATGCAGTGCAATACCCACCTCGGCGAGCACCTCGGCCGCCCGCCTCACCATAGCGCGCTCGCTGTCCTTGCGTACGCTAGCCATGGAGCCCTGGCTCCCACTGAAGACGACGGGCTTGACGTCGGGCGACAATATGCGTGCCAAGTAGGGCAGCAGGTCGGTGGCCATGTCCTCCACGCCGCGGAATGAGCGTATCAGTCGCGGGCTCAGCTGCGCGTGCAGCGCCTGGAGCTGTGCCCGGGTCTGCCTCTCCGCTTCAAAGGCTTCGTAGTCGGCGCGCGGGCCTGAAAAGGCCATCGGCGGCGGCGGTGAGACGCCGCCGTCTGCGTCCGCTCCCGCGCCGTAGCGGCGCCTCGTCTCCCTCTCCCAGCCGCCCAAGTTCTTCCGGGGCGATGCGAACAGATGGTGGCAGGCCAAGATCGGCTGGCTGAGGTACGGCGCCAGCTCCCACTCCTGGCTGGCGTACAGCCGTGACTGGCACGTGTCGTAAAAGTGCAGCCATTCGTATGCCTGGTTCGGCTTCGTGAGGCAACAGTCATCGTTGAATTCACGGCCTGGGTACTCGGCAAATACCTCCATCACAATGTTGCCGATGTCTCCGCTCGAGCGGACCATTTGGCTCAGCCGCTCCATCGAGTCTTTCTTCAGCTGCTCCCCGACTCCGAGTTCGGCCTTGGGCTGCTCGTGCCTGGTCTTGGAGCATGTATGGGTCATGGCTGGCGTCGGGAAACCGCCTCCTTCTTTGAAAAGGCGGTCGACAATGTCCCTGACACTGCCCCGGCCGAGTCCCCGAGCCCCGGCCACGTTGCTAGCCAGTTCGTGGACGACGTTGCTTTCGATCCATCGTCTCGTCAGTGTTCGGTCGTGCGTTGGACGCAACGAGCGGAATCGACCTGCCACCCATTCGCCAACGACCATGACGCCTCGGAGATCGCCCTCGACCGCGCTCTCGGCACCTCGTTTGGCATCCATGCCCCCGGCGACGCCCCAAGCTTCTTCGCAGACTTTTCTCGCTGCTTCCTTGTCACAGGGAATCCCCTCGGCCTCAAAGACCGTCTTCAGCCGGTTGACGACCGCATCCATGGATGGTCGCCCGACGTGAATGACCTCGGCTAGATTAGACCGCCTGAGCGGTCGCAAGGACGCATGGTATATATCGTTGCAGATGAGTATGAGCGGCCGCATTTGTCTGAAGTCGTCGCCCTTCTTCTTCAGTTTCTTGCCACTGCTCTCCAAGTCCATGTCTCGTTTTGCCTCATCTGAGGTATTCTTCCGCTCGGTTTGCACCAAATCAACCAAAGCCTTGACGAATCCTCCCTCCCTAGAGGTCCCTGCGCCCGACGTGACACCGTCAGCTTCGTCGACGATCAGACAGATAGGTCTGGCAGGCTGTTGCATAGCCTGGCCATTCTTTGCATTGGTGACCATCTTGACGTTTTGCGTACCCAGGCTCGTTCTGATGCGGTTCTGGACGACGTCGCGGCTTCGTTCGTCGCTAGCATTGATCTCCATCACCTCGTACCCAACTTGCCTCGCACACACGTGGGCTAGAGTGGTTTTTCCCAGCCCGGGAGGTCCTGTAAGCACGAGTATCTTCCGATACGGTTTATCCTCTTCCTCGATATCCTTTCCGCTGGCCCGATGAGAAGCGCCAGTCCTGGATTTGAATCTCGCAGCAGTTGGAAAAACCAAAGGATCCCATCGTTTTAGCCACCGTAGCACCATTCGATTCGCGCTGTCATCCCCGCATAGATCTGTGAATTTCCGCGCACGATACTTTTCGGTCCACAATATGTTCTTTTTCCTCTTTTTGTCAGGGACCGGTACCGGCGGTTCGGTTGATGAGGCCATGTTTTTCATGGCTGCGCCCTGTAAATTATGGACCTGTCGCATGTCGTCAAGCTCTTTGGAGGCACGATCGACGAGGTCGTGAATGTCGATGCCGTAGTAGCTTCGTTTCGCCAAGCCCTCCTTCGTCCTCAACCTCGCGGTCAATATGGATTCGTAAGCCGCTGCAAGGTTTGCCCGTCGTTCCTGGATGGTCACCGTCGTGCCGTCGCATCTTCGTGACGCGTACTTGGCCCGGAAAAGGTTGTCCGACAGAGGATCAGTGAATGGCGGATGGGAGTCAGACCGGGCCGAGAGTAGAGGCGGTAGTTCAGGGGTACTTGTGCCTTCTGGAGCCCAAGAAGTTCTCTTGTCTTCTCCTTGTGCCTCCTCCTGCACCAGTTTCCCCTCCGCGTCTCCGTCTCTGGCTGGTAGCATCTGCCCGGGCTCACTTAACATGCGCTTCTTGGCTTGAGGCTCGACGGCGTCTGGCTCGGCTTCGGAATTTGCGTCATCGTCGATAAAAAAAGGCCCTTGCATGCGCGGCTTTGGTGGCTGGTTCTGGCCCGGAAGGACTCTTTTAGCGGGAGGAGCCGGCGACGAGCTGGGAGGAAATGTGATGGGCGAAGACGTCGACAGCATTGTTTCCTCTCCATGCAGCAAATGGTGTTCTCTTCTTTCCGCTGTTGCTTTGGAATGATTTCCAGATTTTGCGCGGAAAAAGGGGTCTAAGAGCTAATGCCTAGTTTCGACGATACATGTAGGCGTTCCCTTCCGACCGTAAATTATTCGTGACGACTCATGGCGTGAGACGCGTCCCGGTGATAACTAAATTCAACTAGCGGAGAGACGTGTTGATTACCCATGATTCTCGGAAGTATATTCTTCCGACCTCGACAACCCTGAGTGAATTTACGACGGGGGAATGTGTCTTGTGCCGCCGCAACTGCTAAAATTTCGAGACAGCAGTTCGACGAGCTTGCCCGGCTCAATTCTCCGGCCCTGCAGTCTTTCCACTCCCCCGATCGGGCCCGTCAACATGCGTAGGCCGCAGCGCTTTTACAGTCTCAACCGGCCGGTAAGCTACCAGCCAAAGATTGAATAAAATACCGTCGACGCGTAAAGGGTCCGATGGCCTCGCTCGGATTTCGCTGATGGCGGGGATGCCCTCCAGAAACTACGCCAGTCGTGGAACAAGTATAACCTCTACAATCTACATCGTCAGGTCGGTCGTGAGCCCCAGATTAAGGGCTCGCCGACATTTTTCCAACAGAAGTGGGCAGCCAAGGCGAAAACAAGGGCCTATCATGGTGAGCATATCGGCGAGAAGAAATGGGTGCGCATGTTTTCCCGCAGGCTTTTGTCCGCAGTGGATATGCCTCCGCGATACCTGGCCGCCTACGACGGTTCCGAGCAAGCGGCTGGCCGAGGATCAAGCCTGTCGACGTGCACAGTCACTGCCGAAACATTTTCAAGGGTTCCCAAGCCCAGCACCAAGGAGATGTACAAGGTCACTTCGCCGAGAACCGGCGATGTCAACAAGCTATTGTCGGATCACTTTTCCAAGATGACGCCGTATATGCAGATGATCTACTCGCCGCTAGAACGGAGGCTAGATACGGCCATCTTCCGGGCCCTATTCGCCAGCAGCGTACGGCAGGCACGCCAGTTTGTGATACACGGCGCTGTCAAGGTCAATGGCATTAAGGTTCGCCACGGCCCGGACTCGTGAATTCCTCATGGATCCATTGCAACGGCGGGCCGCCGCTGGGTTTTTTTGCGCTGACGGCTTGGCAGATGGTTCATCCGGCGTACCGATTGAATCCCGGAGACATGTTTCAAGTCGAGGTCGAAAAGGTTATGTACGGAACTGGGCAGCAGAAGAAAGCTCGGCACGACCAACGTCTACACGATAATCTCGAAGCGAGAAAGAAGAAGGCCGAGGCCTTGCTTCACCGACAATCTAAGGACTCCCGACGAAACATTGATTCAGAGAGGGCTGCTGAAAAGGATGCTGCCATCTTCGAGGCTGATGCCGCAAAAGACATGACGTCTTCTCTGACTGCCGAGGAGATTTGGAAAAAGGACAATAAGACACTCAAATTTCTTCTCAGGAGCGTCAGAAAGATTCTGAATAGTGATAACAATGGTCTTAGCGCCAAGGAGAAGAAACAGCTTCGCCTGTTCCGAACTGATGCGATGCGCTTCCTAGCTCTACCCGAAAGAGGAAACCTAGGTGCCAAGGACCTAGTGCAGGAACTGCAGCAACGAATGCAGAGGCATGAACAACTCGGGAAGAGCTTCGAAAAATTCGGACTGCAAGGGAAATGGCCGACTGCCAGCACAGTGGCCGATACTGGTGGGAAGGGCGGACAGCCAAAATCCTCCAGGCAACGCGAGATAGCCAAGGATCTGGAAGGTCTCACGGAGGAGCAGAAGGAAAAGTCGATACGCATCATGGCATCGAGTCAGCTATCCCGAGACGAGATGCGCAATCTGGGCAGCTTACTCCAATCGGACGAGAAAAATCCCATCGACGACAGTAAGCCTTATGCTACTCCCTGGAAGCCACGGCCGTTCATGTCGGCATTTGCCTTTATACCCCGCTATCTCGAGGTCAACCCCAGCATCTGCGCCGCCGTTTACTTGCGACATCCCGTGGCCAGGAAGGGCTTGGCAGAGGTGCCCACTCCTTTTAGCTACTTGACGAACCAGCTGGCACATATATGGTACCTGGAACGCGGTTGATGAACCTCGACTTGCAGGTACTGCCACGCCACTGAGTTGGGCGATGGGTGGCTTTTGGTACCCTGTATAGACCGGCCAGGTCAGGCCGAAACGAGCTTTTTTTTACTCCCGTTTTACTGGGTCGGAATGGACGAGAGGTCGGCGTACGACATGTTAGTGTTCACGTCGAGGTGTATGGAGTTATAGTTGTCGTAGCTAGGAATGTTTATTAGCCTTCACTCCTCCCTCACTCCCCTCCCAAAACAATACAATAATGTAGGGGACAAGGCCATCGGGTCGTGGCTGACGTGACTTGACTTCAAATTCCAAACTATCAAACGGGCGGTCGGCTATTGACACAGGGCAAGGCGCTGGATAGAAAAATCGCACTGTTGAATTCATCATGTTCATCAATCATCACCCCAAGAAAACAAGCCTAGCTGACACACCCCATCAAGGAAGTGTCGACATCCCAAGCCAATCACTCTTCTTCCATACCTCCAGAAAGAGGCGGCTCAACCAGATGATTATCTACCAAAGGTAGAAATCGAGGCCTTGCCTAAATTTGCAGTCCAAGTGGATCAAGACGAAGAAAATCGAGCATTTCAAGGACCAATATCGTGAGAATCATTCCGTCTGTTCATATTGCCACGAGACATCGTTTAAGGTATCGGAGAGAGACGAAAATGGCGACAACGGTAAAGCTGCCCAAATTGCGCAATGGATGGATAACAAAACTTGAGGAAACATAAATATGGATGGTTTTTGAGAGTAGGCAGGGTATGTTGATGAAAAGAAGAGGGGGAAAGAGCCCAAAAAACATCAGGCGGGAAAAGCAGAAACGGAAGAGCGGGGAGGCGAGAACAGGGAAGAATGTGCATCTCAAAGTCAAGTCAATCCGGCTCAAATCATGTTCCCGTTAACACTGATTTCGAAACCCTCGCCTTTCTGCTTGAGTGCCTTGGCCAGCATCAGCTCGCGCATCCAGTCAATCCGCTCCTCTCTACTCTTGACGGCGAAGTGATGCGTCTTGCCCGTGCCGTTGACGCCCTCGGCGGCCATCTCGCTACCACCGACTTGTAAGCTGCTCTCGCGTTTGCGCAAGCGCAGCCCAGCCTCCTTGTCTTGGGGTATAAGTTGAAAACTAAAGGCGGCAACCGGGTCGCTCTTGCCGCGACCATACGACATGTGCATGGCCTTCAACGCTGCGCTAAGCTTAGAAGACGATGCGAGATTGGAGCAAACGATGGCATAGTCGTCAACGTCAATGTATTCGAGCGTGCGGTTCACTTCCGTCGAATCCTTGTGCGAGTTGAGCCGCGTGCCTCTGATAGTACAGTATGCGTCCTGCCACTCATGTCGGAACAAGCGCATCTTGCGCTTCCGCATTGGCCCTTGGAAAGCGATGCCCTCGGCCGCATTGAGACAGTTTTGGCCATTCTTGGCCTTGATGCCGCTCTTGGGTGGGATCGTTTGTTCCAGCCCAGTCTGCTCCAGCGGCGACCATGGATAGTTGGAGCGAGGGGGGCTTTAAGTGCCTGCCAGGGAAGCCAGCTGCTCGACCGGGGGGCCGGGCTGCGGGGAGGCGGGCTTTTAGCGACCGGCGTCTTTTGCGTCATCGAGACAGTCTTATCTTCATCCACGGTCGGAAGAACAATGAATGACGGGCGGCGGATGGAGATCCGGGACTGGCTTCGGTTCAGAGAAGAGCCATGGGCCACGTTTGTTTGGAATCCCATGTCCGGAGGAACGGATTGAGACACATCTCGGGCGACAGGCACAGTTTTGAGCGCCAAAACGGGAACGTCGAGCTCCGAAAAAGGGCTCCCGAGACGTCGCTGATCTCGACATGACTCTGGGTCCGGCGACCAAGGGGCCGTCTTCTCGCGACGATGCGACATTTGGTCGGACTGTGAATCGGCCTGTCGATTTTGCTGGCTATTCTGCCGAGCTATGGCTGGCTCCAGAGTCGTTGGCCTTCCCTGACTCACAGGAGTATTTGGAATAGACAGCTTAGGCAGCCGATAAAGGCCGTGACGGGAAGAAGTGGTCTTGGGCGCGAGCTCAAAGGGAGGTATCGGCGGCTCTTGATTTGTTTCCGTTCTTGCCATGCTGGTTCTGAAAGCTGAGGAACTGGCGGACATTGTCTTGAGGGTCACGAGATCGAACGTTGCGGAGCGTTGCTTCTTGCAGGTACTGTAGCGGAGGCATGCCTGCGGGCCCGAGAACGTCAGAAGATACCACCACGGACTGCTGGCTATCCGACAAGGGGCGCTGATCGCTGTGAGAATCGATAGCCTCGGCTGTCTCGGGGTTGCACGCGTCATTGAAAATGAGGACGGTGCCTCCGGCGCTGACATCCATGTGAGGGTGTGTCTCTTTGAATTTTTCAATCGCTCGTTGCTGCCTTTTCCATTTTGAGCAACTCTTCGCCCTTGGAACAGTGATGTGGCTTCGGAACAGCCTGTTCAATGCCGATGATGGACACAAACTCTTCAGGCGTCACTAAGTCATTGGAAGCAGACGGCCTTGGGTGTATTCTCCTCCTGCGGCTCCGATGCCCCTCCAGGTCCCCGTCGCTTGGTTTGGTTGCCTCTCTTCACTCTCTTCTCGCCTCCCGGCTCGGCGTGTCCTCAATGGGCGTTGACGGTTTAGATGGCGAGGATTGACCATCACGCAGGGCCTGAACCTGGTGCCAAACTTTGGTACGAATCCCGAACGAGGGAATATCTAGCTCTCGGAGATCCTCAAACTTCAAAGTGATGACGATGTCGCCACCAATGTCGTTTTCAACGAACCTGTTTGCCACGCTTGGCTCGATGCCAGTATCCACCATTGACTGCGCCACCATCGCGGGTGTCCATGATGTGAGGGTTGACGAATAAAACCTCTTACGCGAGTTCTCCTGGCTCTTCTGTTGAGCCAGATTTCTTGCGAGATGCTTGATTCCCCGGCAGTAAGGGGGCTTCAGGGGCGACAGTCCCAAGATGGTGTCTTCCAGTATTGACGGATCAACGGAGCTAGGGAACAGGTGCGACCCTTTTGGGCCCTGGACTTGCTTCGGAGACGCTTTAATGAATGCATCTCGTCTGCCGCTCGACCTAGGCGTCGGAACTTCATCGTATGAAGATACCGTGGTAATGCTTGGCTGTCCCGCCTTATAATCGTGAGCTTTCCAACACATTCACGTGGCCGGCTGGATCCGGGAGCTATGAGCATACCGACTGCAGGCTCATACGGGGAGAGCTATCTTCGACATCGCTTCCAAATTCCTCGTCCCAATCTGTGTCCACAAACTCGGTGGCTACAGATATCGGACGATCCTTGTACGAGATGTATCTCGAACCGAACGCATTTGCCTCCGATAACTTGACGTTTCCGATAAGGTGAGGCTGGCGATCGCCCACACGGTAATACGGACGATGCTGTATCATCTCAGTTTCAGAGTTTTGTGGGACGAGAGACGACTATGATTTTGCTGCGGAAAGGGCACCGTGGCGTTGCAGTTACTTACCATATCTTGCGGCTGATTCTCCACCTATGGCTGGGTATAGCAGGGGCTGTTGGATTAAGCAGTTGATGACGATTTCTGGTGAAATGGCATAACATCAACGAACTGATAAATCATGAGTTGAGGCTGACTTGGTGATCAAAGGGCCGTTGCCGGCACATCATGTAACCTTTGACAAGAGAGTGGGTGAGATAGGGGGCCAGCCGAACGTGCCGTGAGACGAGCCAAAGAATTATGGAAGGGAAAGACCAACGAGAGACAAGAGCTAATTAGTCGAGGCACAAGAAGGAAACGACACCAGTCAGGTGTGCGCGGGTTGCAAAAAGCGAGAGTGAGAGCTGAGCGAGAGAGTCGGCGGGCGGTTAGCGAGAGTTATATATGTTGGTAACCATGGCCATGTCAGCCCCTCCAAAGGCTTTTAAGTGGTTGCATACCCGCAGCCTCGCGAATTTGCATGTTTGCATGTCCCATGCTCGAGGAAGTTGGTCCGATGTGACGAGGATGAAGCGTGCATCCATCGGTTGCTCGCGAGTGAAAGAGAGCCGGAGCAGAGCCGTTGGGGGGAGGGCCCAGTGGGCAAAGATGAGAGGGATGACCAAAAATGCCAGATGCAGCAGAGACGAGCATATTGCGATGCGCAGCGACAGGGGAAGGGAGGGGGGGAGCACGCACGCCTCTTCGCCTTGTAGGCCCGAGCCCACAATCGCTAGTCGTTCCGGCCGGTCGAGGAGCAGGTAAGGCGGCGCGAAGCTGGCGGAAGCAATTGGACCGCCGTGATGCACGCCGCTTGAAGCGCTTGCAGCGTGTAGTCGCCTGCCGTCGTGATAGGCTCAGCCGATCGGTGTGTGGCCAGAGGCATGTTTACCAGGAGGTCCCCTGAAGACGCAGAAACGCCGGCCGGACTAGCGGACAAGGCGGTCTACGGCATGAATACGACGACCCTTGGCGTGGGGCCCAAGCCCCGTGATCTTTGCTTAGCCGAGGGATCGTCGAAAGACGCTGCCCGACCCCAGGCCGCCGGGTACCCAACCTCCAGTGGACGGGCCGCCGCGGCGGAAGCAGCGCGAATACCCGAGCGAGACGAGGACGAGGACTATGATGCGGGAAGCAAAAGGCGGATTCAAGACGGAGACGAAGACGGTGGACTGAGTGTCTCGGTGCCAATCACGATAAAAATCGCAAGAGTTTCTTTTGCCTCGTCAGAATCCGTGGCGTTCCTTTTCGCGCTTCGTTCTGTAGTTCTCTCATTCCTTCCGTCTTGTCTTCCTTTCTTCCTTCTTTCATTGCTTCTTTCCTTCTTGGGTGCGAGCCCGTGCTCACTTTGCCGCCGCGCGAAGTAGGTACAAGACATAATGTAGCTGTACTTTTTACACAAGATGCCTAACGAAGGACATGAGTGGGAGGCTCGAGATCCACTTTGTCGAGGCGATTAGTAGGCAACTTAGTAAAATGTTTCGACGAAATACGGAAACTCATCATCTCCATCCTTGCTCGGATCTTGAGGACTTGGACAGCAACGCTCATACATGCATACGGGATGTGCTGCCGAACTGTTGGAGATGCGCAGCGCTTTGACTTACAATGCAGTGTGCAGCTTTGGGAGCTGGGCCGGCAGGGCTACAAGGTGTACTGGGCCATGTTGTCGCCCGGTTGCCCGGATAAGCACTGAACGGGCACGCACCTGCGCGCGATGCGCATAAGAGCCTTTCCTTGTCGGGCAGAATTTGAATACATGTCTCTTTCCTCTTCCTCTCTTTGTCTCGTTCTCTCTCTCTCGCGTACACCCCCCTCATCACCAGGGGCCCCGGCTTCGGATCTGCGCTTGGTCATTCGCACCCTTCCCACATAGCCTCGCGCCGGCCATCGGATGGACTTAAGCGTAGTCGTCGAGCAAAGGCAGACGACGATCGAGTTGGCGGCCTGGGTCCGGGCCAGGCAGCGATTATCTATCCCAGGAACCAACCGTCTTGTGGGTACGATTACGTCCCCGGTCAAGTGTCCATGGTCTGCAGAGACGACCACGGCAATGCGTGCTGCGGTGTCAGACAGTAAACCGACGAACGGCGATGACATGCTGAGCGCGCGACAAATCCCCAATCCCGATCCCTTGGTGCCTCTTATCGCCATCATATGACAGCCTGGGAGCATGGTCATGTGCTCTGTTTCAGCGGTCAAGTCTCGGCTACTGGCGTCACAGCATACGAGAGCACATGACCTGGCGAGGCCGCTCATCAGCCGTCCGGAAGGCGGTCTCCCTCTTAACCATGGACAGGCGGCGGTGCCATATCTGTACGTGCGTTTTCGAACATAGGTCCTCGGACATGGACATCCTGGAGCCCGCGCGACCTTGATTGCTCGTGTGCTTGGCAGGTGAGTAAGCTGCTGCACAAGAGCCTCGGCAAGGACTGCTGTCGCCACTGAGGAGAAGTGAATTGGGAGGCAGCCGGGATATGACGTGCCACAAGCGTATCTGCTCATTCACGCCGGAGGCGGTTCAGTTCAGAGAACACGCATCATCAGTAACGCGTCTTGGAGCAGCAGAAAGCTCTGCTGAGGAAAACCCTGGACAAGTTATTATGCTGCACTCGTGCGTCTATCAATCGAGCGAGGGTGGTTTTTGGACTTTGTCAAGGTCGTAGCGGCTGAGTCGTACGGTGTGATTGCGACCAGTGGCCGGCGGAACCCCCCTTCCCCCTCCCCCCGGTTCCTTTTCCCTTCTGACCCCAACCTCTTCATGATGATGTACTACGGGAAAGTTATATGAGAATGGCTGGTGAAGCAGCTACTGGTCGCCGTAGTCTAGGAAAGGCGGCCTGCGAGCACGGGACGGAACTGTCGACGGGGGCTTATGACATCGCGCTTTTTGTTGCTTTCATTAGGGGACCAACCAATGATACCAATGGGTGTCCCTTTGAAGATTAGCCTCCATCTTGAATGATGGCAGACCATCAAGGGAAGGCTCCAACCAAGTCGACCCCGGAGCCAATCGCTTAGCGACATGGCCTCGCACCTGTTCAATTGGCAGCATGCGTTTCTTAACTACGATGGATACCTTGAGTTGTAGGCAAATGGCTAATGCCTCGCTCCCGCTCGCTCGCCCCGCCCTCGCCTTCGATGTCGTGCATCCCATGGCATCTTGGTGAGGGATCTGTCTAGTGACAACCGGGGGGGATGAGTAGGCAGAGAAACCAGAGTCCACAGCCCTAGCTAGATGATGCCATGCGGGCGAGATGACGGGGCTGGTTGTCAGGGTTAGCTGGGACTCGGCCCTGGTGCAACGCGTCGCGGCTCTTCCACAGCGACACAGAAGAGCCCATGGACCGCTTGTGTACAGCTCGCAGTTTCATTCGATACTTGCCATGAACTTTTGTTTTTCTCAAATGGCTCGGAACGCTCGGTCGTCTGCTCACCAAGGACCGAGCGTGGGATGGTAAGCGGCCTGCGGGCAGGTCAGCGTCGGTAGGGGGAAAAATCAAATAAAATAAAAAAGGGCTCACATGTTTTCGCACAAGGGCAGGGCTGGCGTGACTATGCGCCCTGGCACATACATAGAGGGTACGACTCCCCCGGTCCATGATGGGAGGTGATGGGCCAGAACTGCCCACAGTGCGAGTCCCGATGCCGGGCGCAGCATCCCGCCAGGCCAGACGCATGTACTGCCGACACACGGCGACAGCTGACAGGCCTATTATGCGCTTGGCACAGCTGCAGCGACGGGCCCGCCAATGGCATGTCGAGGTCGCGCCAGCTCATTTGCCAGCTGGTTGATAAGCTCGGTGTGCTGTCCTTGTCCAAGGGCCCGTCCAAGAGCCGCCAACAGCTAATTAATGCGCCTCGCCCAGCCTCCCCTTCTCCCCTTATACCCTCTCTCCCAGCGAGCGGCGGCGGATGACGTATGGAGGGGCTCTGCCACAGAGAGAAGAGGATGAGGCTGTGGTGGGCTTGTGGCGGGCATTTGCCACGACGACAGGGGACAAAAAGACCCTGGCGCCACTTCCTAACCAGGGCGAGGCCGACCGATAAGGCAGTCGTGGAGAGACGACGTTGGTATGATCGGGCATCGGCGCCCTCTGGCCAAAGGTGCCTCAACGTTGGTTAGCCCGAAGCACGAGGAGAACAATAACGGCTGGCCGCTATGCATGCGCATCTATCGTCGCGCTGGGGCTCGCGCGTGTTTGGCTGTCGCCTCTCCCTTTTACCGCACAGGCCGCAGCATGTGCGAAGCACGAATGCGCAGGACCAGCAGCTGGCGGGCTCACCGGGGAGCCCTCTCTCGTGCTTGCTTCGCTTCTCTCCTTGGCTCATCAGTCCGGCGGCCCAAGTGCCGGCAGCGCTCCGCTTCAGCAGCAGCATCAATCGTCAGCCAGCAGCCATGGCCCGCGCGCGGCCGTGGTCCCCTAACTTTGGCAAGGGCGGTGGGCACGGGGATAACGCGCAAGCGCCACGAGGAAACTGGCTAAGAGGCTCGCCTAGCCTCGAGTCTAGCAACGCACGCTGGCCAACGGCGTGGCTGACATCCGGCGCAGGGTCAGTGAAGACAAACCTAATGCCGGACTAACGCCTTCCACGTCCCGACCCTCCACCACCTTTGGCTGAGGTGTCGAGATGGCAGGTTTTGGTGTCGCCGTGTCCGACGATTGTTGCTTTTTCGATCGAGAGCCAAGGCTAACGAGTCCCTAGGAGTTGAGACAAGCGTCTCGCCGAAACCAGCAATCGAGGGAGAACAGAGTAAAAAGCGTGAATGTGCTACTTATATGCGCTCGTAAGTCACGGGGGCCCTGCTCTCTTCGTTTCCTCAGCGATGATGAGCAGCGAGACATGCTTAGCTCGACGATCGTCGCGGATGGGTGGGGGGAGGGGGCATCTCCGCCGGCTCTGGCTCCCGGTGACGACGACCCTGCTGAGCTGAGCCAGTCCGGATTGGCCTCGGGTGTATAAATCAACCTTTTACCAAAGCATTCATCCTCTCGCCTCGTCCACATCTACCACGGAGACGAGCGAGCCGGTAAAAGGAAGCTTACGTGAATAGAAAAAAATTTCAAGATGAGACCGAGGAAAAGCCGAAAATGAGGAAGACGCCTGGGGCAAAGCTAGAAGAAGGCTGTTGCGACGAGAGGCGCTTGGGAACCAGGTTCGCGTGTACGGGAATCCAATCAGTGGGCCACAAGCGCCGAGCGCGTTCGGTCCCTTCCCTGCGGGCCGCCCCTAACTAACTGGCTAGCTTCCATTTCGTCGCCTTCCAGGCCCTCTTAGCAAGGGGAAGGAGGGGATGGGCCAAATTTAGCTTCTCCCATCAGGTAATGTGGGGAAGGAGCGGGCTAATTTGGCACCCCGATTGTTCCCCACACATCTCAGCAAAGCTCCGAAAGGCTGGTTTTTTGTTTTTCCCTTTGGGGAAAAAGAAAGTCCTGTTGCTAATTGCACTCCCAACTCCATAGGACGAACGGGCGGGCAGACAGACAGGCAGACAGTAGAGGCGCGGCAAAAAGAGAACCATTGAAGAGAAACGGGGGCGAGAGACGGATGTTCAATGTCTTCATGCCATTATCGTTGGTGATTCCCACCCAGGGACCTACAGACAGAACAGAGCCCACGTGCACTTTTGTGGGTTGAGCGTGGTATAGGAAATGGGTTGCCTTGTCCAAAAGAGAGGAATAACCCTCCCCCGAAAAAAATTTCAGCTTCTCGCTGCTGTTAGATTTCGGTAGTGCCAGTATTCTGTGCACCATGCTACACTAACACGCCACAACTCCGCGAAGCCAACTGGCCCTCGACCTCAACACCACCAGCACCACTCTCTTCCCCCGGGCACAACAAGGACTACACA
>KN173777.1:89313-129221 GCA_000758425.1 Nilaparvata lugens yeast-like symbiont | reverse complement strand
GCCCAGGCGTCTGTAGCCTCGGCTCGCCACCCCAGCCTCCGCCCTGCCTTTGCTGCGCTGGGCTAGATGCCTCCTCGGTCGGGTTCGATACGGTCCGCATGCCGTTTGCGAGGCTGAGGGCGATGGAGTTGCCCGTGTTGCGGTCTAAGCTCCTTGCACATGGTTTGAAACCAGGTGACGACGATGCACAAGCTACCGTGACAGACGGCACGTGACAGGGCTCCGTCGATGAAGGGTATGCCTGCGACGAGATGCCAATTTCTGGAGATGAGGGTAGCGGCCAAGTCTGGATACTCGACAGCCGCCTCTGTCGTCCTTGCACCGCGCTTGTCGGCCACGGGCAGACCGACGCATCTTCGTCGACCTCTAGCCGCATTGGCGGCGGCATGGAGAGCGAGCATAGGCGTCGGCACTGGCGCCCGCTGGCCACGCGCATGGGTGTGCCTCGGCCTGTGTCCAGTGCGCATGGTCCGACGAAGGTAACGGTGCATCGCCCGGCCGCAAAGCCGCCGGCCATGGGGAGTCGGGCGGAGACACGTCGTAGAGTTCGTCGAAATCTGCCCGAGTCAAGGGGAGCGATAGGCTCGACCTCGGCCGCCAGCCATCCTCCGCTCCGGGAAGGCTCGAGGCCGCCGTCTCGCTTCCCGTCTTCGCACGAAGGCGGTCCTATAGGCCCGTGTTCATGTCCACGTCCGTGTTCGCACCCGCTGGGCCGTTAATGGTGTACGATGGGGCTGCCGGATAGTCGTGCTGCCATGGAAGGGCGGCCCAGGATGGAGTCGTGGGCTCCGGTGCTGCCACCGGCGGGCCGCGCAGGAATGCCGGCATGTCTTCTGGATCCTTCTTTTGATATGGCGGCGGCGGAGCTTCTCACTTGTCGGCGTCGCTCTCATAAGGATGCTCGCCCTGCCCGTCTGCGCGCCGATACTCGATCAGCCGTCCGTCCGCCGTTCGAGGGTTCAGGATCCGATTGACGGCCGCCGCCGTGGCCGCGCGTCGGAGCGTGTTCCCGGATCGGGGGCTGGCGTGCGCGTACGGCACATCCAATTCCTCCTCTTGAGCCTCTGCACACGAAAACTCGTCATCCGCGGGCGCGCGCACCGCGTCCCGGAGACCCGAGAGTCCGTCGAGGCCCGCACACCGCAGCGATGCCGTCATGTCTCTGTGAGCCTGAGCCATGGTCCTCCGCCTCACTATCACTACCTCGGTCGCAATGTCACGCCCCTCCTCCTCAAGACTCTCCACGTCGTCGGTGCCGACCTCGATTGCTTTTCCGTCCTTGGGGCTGTAGTGGAAATCGAGTATGGCGATGCGGCCGCCGTCCCTGAAACCGTTGTCTTGGTCGCCCGTAGCTCTTCTCGGTCCGGAAACACCGCCGGTGGTCACCACGAGCCGTTCCTCCATGGCATTTGTGCCGGCAAAGTCGGAGACCCACTTGACGCTGGTGACGCCGGCCAGATCGGTGACGCGGCACCCGACCACAAACGTGTTCCTCGCCTGATCGTAGAGCATCTGCAGCTGCGGGACCCTGCCCTCGTCTGCTTCCGCGCCTCTCGACGAGCCGCCGGGGCCGTCTAGAGCGCCAGGGACGCCATAGATCCATACCTTGCTTCCCCGGAAACCGGCGGCGACCAATTCTCCACGTCCGCTCGATGCCGGTATGTTGCATGGCCGGAGCTTCGCGTGCGACGACGCCGGCTTGGAAACGGGGCCGGTGAAATAGGTGGTACCGTTGCGCAGGTCGTCGAGGCGAACGGCGCGGAACGTGTCAAAGCTGCCGTCGAAGGTCAGGCTCCACTCGGCCTCACCGCGGTCCCCGTCCCGCGGGAGCAAGATGGCGTGGCTGCAGTCGCGACTGGTATTAGGGAAAAGAATGGACGTGGTCCACATGGCGCCGACATTGCCGTCAACGAGCTGGCTGCCGGCGTCGTAGTACGGCGCGGTGAGGACGACGGTGCTGGCCGAGGTCGAGTGGGTGATGGTGCCTAGGATCTGAGTGCCGTCGAGGGAAAATGCCAGGGCATCGACAGCATCGCATTTAACGGCTCTGCGGTCCATGGCCAGGGCGCTGCCGTCGAGTGAGGAGACCTCGATGCCGCTCTCGTAGGCCGCAGCCAGAACAGAGCCGCAGGCAGAGAGGGCGATGGCACGAGGGCAGTTGGTGAAGATCAGGGACCGTTTGCACTTCGGAGGACTCGACCGCAGGTCGTAAAGGTCCACCTGCAGCTCGGTAGAGAAGGGCCAGAAGAGAGGCGTCGTCGGTGACGCATGCCGAGACGGGTCGGCGCAGGATCTTGAACTCGCGCTCCACACGTACGTCGCGGGCACGAACATCGATCAAGTAGACACGAGACGAGTTTTAGGCCGCGAGGCGGTGACCGCTGAGCGAAGAGGGGAATTGCATACCCTCTCCGCCAGGGTACGCCGAGGAGCTGCTGCAGTTGGACACCAGCTTGACCACGGTCAAGCGAGGCTGCAGGTAGGCATCAAATAGATTACGCTTTACCTCACGGGCAAACAAACGCCGCAGTCGAGCCAGGTCGCCGGCGCACGGAGGCCCGAAGTCATGTGTTGCGCCGGACGAGTAGGCCGGGCAGCGCGCCCAGGAGGCGGCCAGCTTATTCATCTGTTAGTTCAACTGTTAAGTTAGTCCATATGTTAGTCCAACTGTTTTGCTAGTTTAACTTAAACCAACCACCTGGCCTAAAGGTACGAGCTTCGGTGGATCCTCCACATAACCGACCTATCGACTAACTGTCACCATCCAGAGTAAATCCTTTGTTTCTTCCCCTTTCCCCATACCCATTCAGGCCTCAACTCTTGGACGTTACATCAATCCTTATGCTAGTTATCCCGAGCCACGTTGGATCGACCTCTCGAGCCTCTGCTCTCCCTCCTTATCTGTCCACAGTCTCCACTAGAAGTCTCAAGCCATCGGCCCATCATCTTCATCATCGCCATATTCGTTTAGGAGGAGCCCCAGCAAGCGGCTGACCAAGGCCCTCAAGGAAGAACGCCAGCCTCCGCACGCTTCCTCTTGGTTCCCCCATGTGTGCTTGGAGGGTCTGCCATTTAAGACCCAAGTATCCCTGGCGCTGCCAAGTCGTTGCCACGTCACACGAGATAATTGATTCTAACCGTCAATCTCCGATACAACACACAATCTGCGACCTTAAAAGTTCAGCCAAAAAAAATCACACAATATGCGCGCCCTGTCCGTTTTGACTTTTATTTCGATTTTTTTAAAAATGGACGTACAGCGGAAGGGAGGGGGATTTGTTATCAATAGTGTATCGTCACAACGCTCGCTCACCTGCTCTGCTCTGCTCTGCTCTGCCCTGCTTCCCTGGCAGATAAAATGCTCATCCGTTTGCTTCGAACCAACCCCACCGCCTAAGCAAATTTCAATCATACCATACCAGCCCTCTCTCAATTAGCTCTTTTCCGCCCTGCCAGTCAGTCCAAAATTTCCTCAACGGTGGAAAAAAAACCCTAAAACCTGTGCCGTTAACGGCTGCAACTCAGCCCAAAATCATGTTCAAAACAGTACGGACCAGCCTAGCCCAACTTCCATTCATCCAGGGTCCTGAAGCCGTCGATGCCAAGGGCTTTAGTCTTCCAATCAACCGCTCATAAGCGGCGATCAATTCAATGTTCTCCTCACATACGAACGTACTGCTTGTTTCGCATGGCTGGCCCATTGTCTCACTCGCCCCCCACTCTCTCCGATTGCAAAGAAACAGCTCGCTTCTTTGTCGGGCCGCTGACGAAGCCGCCTTTCTCGTCCGGCTCACCCTGCTTCTGCGCCGCTGCATCCTCTCTGCCCTCGCTCGTCTGCCCACTCTCCGTCTCCTTGTACGCACCGACGGTAGGGCCTCCAATGATGCGCAATCGAAGCAGAGACAGCTTTTGTCGAAGGCCGCGAGGTCCCGCTCCCGTCATGCCCGACGTGAAGCTCTGATTATCGCTCAACGTTGCCTTTTCCAAAGACGCGCTCGATCGATGCGCCGCATCTGCCTCATCCAGAGATGACGGGTATGCGATGTTGAATTGATCTGACAGCTGAGGTGAGCCCCCGGGCTGCTCCACCATTTTCTCCTGACCTGTTCACGTGATCTCACTTGCTGCCGACTTAGGTCTGTTGTTCTTTTCCTGGTTTTCGACAGCAGCACCCCTCTGAGCCTCGGCCTCCTTCCGAGCGCACAAGCCCAGGCCTGCAAGGGAGTTGCACTGCTTGAGCCGATTGGGCTGACCTGCCGCGCTACTGAGCCCGCTTCGTGCGTGGCCCAGCCGACTGCGCGACAGCTTGAGCTTTAGTTTTGACTTTGGCCCTGTGTGCACCTTAAAGTATACGCCTGCTGGCCCTTCGCTCGCACTGCCGCCATAGAGACTGTCTGCGTCCGAAGTTCTGCTCGGAGAAAGTGAAGTTCTGACCCGAATCTTGAGCCTTTGTGGACTCGCCGCGGTATTGACCTGTTCCTGGAACCTAGGCTCTGCGCTAGCCTCATCTGACGTGTTCGGTCCTTGATCCATATTTTTTGTCGTCGAGCAGAATAGGTTCCATCTGTAGCACTCCGTCACCTTGACCGTACCATCCGAGTCCTCGGCATCCCGGCCGGACGCCGCCGTCCATTCCACCGGCAATGGGGCAAGGCTTTCATCAGCCGAGGAATACTTTTTTGAAAATTCAACTGATACACCGCCGAAATGGGCTTTGGCGACAGAATGGCCGGTGCTTCGAGACCTGATTGACTCCCCGCAACATCGCTCAGCCTTGCTGCGTTGATTCGCAACGCCGCCAACTTCCGGCAATGCCGTCTCTTTTGGGCCTGGTCTTCCGCCGCCACCTCGTTGAAAACTTGTAAAGAAGGTCGTAGACCCGGTCGACTCGGATAGTCGCAGCTTCCAGTTTCGTTGTCGTCCTCACCATCATGTGTCTCGTTGCTCTGTTCGCCACCCATTCTACCGCAATCAGCCTTTGGTTGTGCTCCGTCTTTGCCGTACCCTGAGGTGTCATCGCCTCTCCGGGGAAACGCCTTGACCAGACGATCTAGGGATGAGAAAAGAGCCGCAAACTCCGAAAGCGTGGGATCCAACGGACAACGCAGTCTGAACACGCCAGACTGTGATGTTGGCTTCTCCTGAAGCGAGGCTGACTCACCAGACTCGGGTCCTTGGGTTTCCGGCAGACGCTGTGCTTTATGATGCGCGCACGGAAGCTTCTCTCGATTTGGAGTCAAGTCGTCAGGTCTAGGCAGGACTGGCTGAACGTGCACATCTTTTACGTACGACTCTCTCTTGGACGATGTTAGAGCAGAAGAACCGTCTTTCTTCGAGATAAGCGCCGTCAGGCTGGGCCCGACGGCGCCATCGCCACCAACGAGCCTTTCCTGTCGGCTCAAGAAGGGTGAAAGAAGCTTGCCCGAGTCTACGTCAACGCTGTCCGGAGAAGGCTCATGGCTTTGCCGGTGACCTTCTCCCGTCAAGGTATTTTCGACCTTTTCTGCCTGAACTGAAGAGCTTCGTGTCACGGACCCGTATTTGTCCAATTCATATGACCAGATGGGCATCTGTACCCCTTGGTTCTCGTCTTGTGGCATTATGGCGGACCCTGCAACGTGGTCAGGAGAACCCTGACCTAGCTGAAGATTGCATTCATCTCGCAGCACCATCGGCCAAGCGCCGTTTCCTGCCCTCTGAGGAATAGGGCAGACGGGAGCTTGCGGATCCACGCCCGGGACGGATTTCTCAGACTCGACAGCATAGTCATTACTAAGGGAACCTTCCGAGCGCATGGCGGGGGCAGTGCTGCTGGTTGTCAGCGGTATCTGATACATCTCCACAATAGATGCCAGGCTGGCGGAGCGCAGGCTCTGTTCCGAGGAGCTAGCCTGGTTGCGGTCATAACAGAGCCTCGACATTGCGGACAGCGACGAACTGGAAGTTTGAAGACGTCCCGAGCCAGAGCCCAAGCAAGGGAGTGCTGGGGGCACGCCAGAGGACAATGATGCCGGGGATCGACTGGCGTCAGTACGCAGGGATAGAGGAGGTGGGCGTCAGCGGCCAAGCGAGTACGTGGCCCTGGACGCCGAGCGAGTGGTTCTCTGCTAAAGCCGTAAGTATCGCTCGGCGGTGCCAAAGATTGAACGCGGATAAACCACCTGGGAGCCGCGGCCTAGAGCAGGCATTCTGCCATACTCGGCCGCTCCACTCTCGACAGCAGTAGGAGAAGTTGACCAGAAGTTCGGACGATTCAACCGCGTGAGGTATGAAAAGGCGGCGCGAGGATGCTGTAAGCCGCTGTAACTCCCACTAGAGAGACTCTGGAGTGTGGCCGATGACTTCTGCGAAGGCATCCTGCTGGAGCTACAGGTTGTCAAAGAATAAGAGCGCTGTCCATCATCCAGGGGCGGCGACGCAGATCTCAACCAATATTGCTGGTTGTCGGACCCGTAAAGTGATATGATTTCAGACGTGGTATCCCTAGAGGAGCCATGCCGCGGGGGCCCTTCATGGTCGTGACCGTCATCGGGGAACCTTCCAGGATGCGGAAGCAGACCGACATCGCCAGAATACAACCGAGGTCGCAGAGGCTCACGGGAGTTGCAAGGAGGGATGCCAGACTTGATGGAGAAGACGCCGATGTCGCCCGTCTCCGTCGTTATCTTGAGTATGCTTTTCAAGGGGCCGGGAGAGCGGAGCAATGTGGCATTCTCGTTGACACTCCGCAAGGGTCGGCGGGACGGGTGGCGTACGGTGGCGCTTCCGGTGCCGAGACGGACGTGGGACCGTTTAGCGCCTTTATGAGCTTGGTGAAGCGAGCCGTGGCTGGCCGATCGCTGTCGAGGCGGCTGCATGATATCCATGATCGACTGGTAGCTTGCCCGGCGAGGCTGCTCGCCCAGAAGGCCGACGATGCAAGGCTGGTGGGCGCTTCCGGCTCGAGCTGCTGCAGCTGGTTAGCGGACGGGAGGCTCGCGGCATTGATCGGCGCGAGCAAGCGAGTCGGCAGGCGCGCCCGGGCCGGTGCACGAGAGAGGCTGCGGAAGGCGCAATCGGTGGCCATCTCAGGCACCGAGAGACTACAAGAGGCGTCTACCGCACGACGGCGTTTTCGCCGAGGGCTTTCCTGGAAAGTGCCCTTGAAATTTTCTCGCCAATCGCTCCGCGTAAACGGTCGAGACTGAGATAGCAGTCTCGCTTTATCGGAAAACCCAACTCCCCAAGTTTCCCGTTTGAATGCATACGGTTGCGTGGAGGACCTATCCTCTCACCAGGGATTTTCTTCAGAGCACGCCTGAGAAAGACTTCTCAAGTCTGCTGTTGCTCTTGTGATGGTCTATGACATTCTGGCTGAATTTGCTGCTTCGTGGTTGCGTCATGAACTCTATTACCGACTGCTGGTACCGGAACATGAAGCTCCCGGTAGGTCGGCCGGTCGCGCCTTTACACCTCCTCGCACTAATTTAACCGCGCTCTCGAGAGCCTGATAGTAATCGAGGTTCATTGGTTCCATAGCTGAATTTCACGCAAATTTAAACAGTGTTGATGGAGAAATAATGCAGTAACGACGCGGAGTGCTACTAAAACGCGTTCCTGATTCGGTTGGTCAGCGCTTTGACGCGGTATACCAGTACTCCAATGATTAGAAACCTCAACGCCTAGAGGCCGGAGTATATGCGTGAGGTTCGGAGGCTTATCAATCCGAAATTCGCTGTTCGTCCCAATACTTAAGATCTACGTGGTATGGTGGAAGGTGTAGCCATTAGGGACTAATGGGCGTTCCGAGCCGCATGATAGGACAATCAATGCCGCATCTTCTGCAACCAGACCAGTGTCGTCAAAGCATCAAGGTCCTTAACTTCCAATGACACATATTCACATTTTAGGCGTACATGGGAAAGGGAAACGGGCGTTCAAGCTGGCATGCTCTTGTCTGACAAGTCTTGACTAGAAATAGAATGACGCGACCACACGCACCATTGTCAATAACAGGGCAAACGGGCCTGCATCTCTGGGCTTGCTGTGGCGTATATCGAGTCCGGTATAGCCAGCCCAGATCCATTGGAGGCTTTGATTTGTTTGAATCAGTCATGTCAACTTATGGTTGTACTACCTGAACATTATTCTTCTTCTGTAGTTGCTGTAAGCTCAGTCATCTTCACGTCTCAGATTAACAGCAAACTCACTTTCCACTTGTTTAGGTCATCCTGCTTCGTCTTGTACTGCTTTACAAGGTCATCCAGCACCTTCTTTAATCCTTCCTGGTTCGTTTTAATAGCAGGAACGACATCCTTGACAGTTCTCTCGACCAGCACACCATTGATCAATCGAAAGCATTTGCGATCTTGTGACAGTGGTTCCAATGTTTCTAATACAAGCCTGGAAAGGCAAAAAATTATGAGTGTTTAATTTCCTCTGCGGCGTAACACTGCAGTAGACATGTCGGGCTGAGCCTCGAGCAGGGCCGCCGTAGCTGTCGGCTCACACATGCGAGCTGCTGCAGAGACAGGCGCTAGAGAAAGGATCGGGATTCCTAACCTGTGTTCCTCTACCTCCTGTTCTATATCTCCAATTTTCTGGGCTATTTGTTGGAGCGTGTTCTTGTAGTTTGAATAGGTTGCTTGCAAATCTGCCGAGACAAACATGTCAGTATTTGAACAGCACCCAAAGCACTTGCCACGGAAAACAAGAAACATACCCTGCTGCTTCTTCGCAGGAACCTGCTGCTTTTGTGTCGACATAATCACACAGGCTCGGCTGCCTGTTTGGACGATGCCCGAATGCGACCTCGCGACGGCGGCAGCGGCGGCGGTGATAGCAGCAATAATACTGAGGTTCTGTGGCGACAGAAGAGAATTACTATGCGGACAGTAGGAAACTACTATTCGGACAGTAAGACCCATTTTTTACCAAATCTGGCGACACCCAGTCGCACCACATAAAATTGGGCTGGTCCTGGGTGCTGCGGCAGCCACACAAAGTCTCGCGCGCATACTTCGTACGAGAAGCCACTCCTTTGAATATGTGATTCCGATGATATCTAGCACGCCCACTGTTATTAGGACGCCTTTTTTCAGGTCAGCCCGAGGAATAAGTGGGATTTTAAGTGGAAACTGAATCGAAAATTCTTTTTTTGTGAACGAATTAACCCGTGGCCGGCCCGTGACCCGTGACATTTACGGCCGCTTTGTGAGACGCGTGTGTCTGCACGAGCACGCGACTTTGTGTGGCTGCAGCGGTACCTAGGGGACCACCCAGTCCATTTGAGTGGCGTGGCGCGACTGGGTGTCGGCCAGATTTGGTAAAAAGTGGATTCTACTGTCCGAATAAGTCAGCCACCCTAACAACCAGCACACCCCACTTTCAGCACCCTTCACAGCACCGCACGCAGACCGCCAAGCCATCTTCAAACCGCGTTTTCTCACGCAACTTCTAACTATTCTTGTACTAGAAAATAAATATCCTTTCAAGAAAATGCCTCGTCGATCGGGATACACGGAAGAATCTATTTAAAATGCGCTTAGCGCTATCAGGAATGGCATAGCGCTGAAACAGACTAGCCGCATTTGGTGTGTTCCAAAAGGAACCCTTCAAGGTCGATGAAGGAGTGTCGCATACAAATCTGTAGTTGTGATTCTTCTCTCTGATTGTCTAGATTCTCGATGCTGGCTTAAATAGCTGACCCTAAATCTTCTCCATCATGCCTACGTGTGCACAAACCTCCTTCTCTATTACGCGTGCACAAACCCCTGTTCGGTGGATAATGCCTCCACGAAACTCGGGGCATCATGTCGCGAGGAGCGTGCGTGATGCTGAAAACACGTCAACTTCCTGAAATAATGCTGGGTTGCCTTCCCGACCCAAGGTTGTGTTGGCACAGACGTCGCTTGCACAACCTGCACGGTTGTGCACGGTTATGACCTGATCCCTTCGCACGGTTATGCATGGTTATGACCTGATCATCCGCACCACCGCACTGTTGTGACCTGGACTTATCACGCACCGTTATGCGACAAGGAGGCTAAGGAAAGTACTCAGTGGATGAGCAAGCAGCAGAAAATCCATCTCCGTGACTGGGTGCTCAACCAAGCCGCCATTGGGCTGCCGCTAACGCATCAACAGCTCAGGGAATTCGCTGGCCGCATTATCTGAGCCGGCGGGGACCCTCAACCTCTTGGAAGGAACTGGATTTCCGGATTTCTGGCCCGGAACCCCGAGGTCAAGACAATTTAGGGGCAGATCCATGGACTCCGACCGGATCAACGGTGCTTCTGCGGATGTGATCAAGGAATGGTTTTGTCTCATGAACTTGCCCGTGATCAAGGCTATTCCTCCCGAGTCTCGGTACAACATGGACGGAATGGGCATCCTTGAGGGCCTCGGAAGAAACGGTCTTGTACTAGGCGGCGCCGCAAAGCGGGAGACTTCGAGGAAACGGCTCGGATCGCGTTGTTGGACCACGATTGTAGAGTGCGTCTCTGCGACCGGCGCGGCCTTGACGCCTCTTGTAATCTTCAAAGGCCAGGACCTCTAGTCGCACTGGTTCCCGGACGAACTTGGATCTTTCGAGGACTGGCATTTCGCGGCTTCATCCAAGGGCTGGACAAGTGACTCTCTTGCACTTCAGTGGCTTCGAGAGATCTTTATCCCCCAGGCAACAAAAAAGTCAGAAGGGTCAGTTCTTCATATCCTTAATGGGCACGGGAGTCACCAGACGGACGACTTCATGTAAAAATGTTACAAGAATAACATTCCACTCGTCCCTGCAACCACACGCCTCCCACGTTCTTCAACCGCTTGATATATCAGTTTTTTCTCCGATCAAAGCTGCTTACCGGCGCCAGCTCGAGAGAATCGTGTCTCTAGACGATTCCTCGCCAAAAGGGAATGCCACGTTCATATGGTGCTATTCCCTGGTCCGGAAGCTCGGCTTGACAGAAAAATATCAAGGCAGGTTGGCGTGGTTCTGGTCTGTGGCCCGTGAATATGGCAAAGCCCCTAATAAGCCGGTTTGTCTTGTCCGAGCCGTTGGCGCCGGCTACGCCCAAGAAGAGGGTAAACTTCAATTCTCCAAGTGGCCATAATGATATGAAGACGCCGCATAGATTAAAAGAGGTTCAACAGATTGTTCGATGGCTTGGACAACAGAATCCAATTGATCGGACATGCAGACGGCTGTTCGGCAAAGTGGGGCGCAGCTTGGGATGAGCAGAGCACCCGACTTGCGGCGAACCAACTGCGCATACAGCAGGTGGAACCTCTAGTTAAGCGCCCTCGACGGCGATGGCGGTACCGGCAACCATACCACAGCCTTGCTCGTTAAATTTTGAACATGGGTCCTGACCTTGGGTCGTCGGACGCGCACGCGGCCAAAGCGACTCACAACTCGCTGCGCGTATGGCTCCTCACAGCGGCCCTGTCGCTGCTTGCAGTGCGCCTGATCCGTCGGCTGCTCGCCCACGGCGACTGCGTCGTCGCCTGTTCCCCCCGCATGAGATCGAACATCCTGAGTGCAGCGTCGAGTTCCGTGACCGAATCAGCGAGCACAAGGGAGCACGCAAAGATAGCCAGGGCTGAAAGGAACGCCTCCGTGGCGTCCGCTGCGATGGCTGCATGAGCTATTGCGGTGCCGCCGTCGTCAAGGCGGTCCAGATCTTTGGCCACATCGACAGCCTGCTGTGCTGCAGGTCTGAAGGTACGGTGGGTGGCACGGCATGGCTATGCCCGTGGCAGAAAGTCGACCGTTGGAAAATTCCTAGTCTGACATACGCGTCCGCGCCTAGCCGTCGTCGGCATCGTCGAGGAGCTCTCAACGCCTGAGACACGGAGCCTCGTCCGTGACCAGTTCGAGTTCATCTACTTCAACCTAGTCAATTTCATTATACCGTGCCTACTATGCGGCCGCAGAAAACCGGCCACATCATCCTCACCGGCATCGGCGGCCAATATCGGCACCCCGGGCATGTCCATGTACGCGGCCGCCACCTGGGCACTCGAGGGCTACAGTGACTCGCTGGCCTGCGAGATCGCTCCTTCAACATTAAGCTCACAATCGTCCAGCCCAATATGGAGATCCAGTCGCTCACCAACAGTCTCATCTTCGCACCCCAGATTCCCGCCTAAGTCAGCATCTTTAAAAACCCACTCTACATCCGTGACATGCTCATCAACGTGCTCAACACCGACCCCAAAACTGCCGTCCCGGAACCGCCGGCTGGGCCCAAGGACCAGCCCTCGAAGCCGCACAGCTCTTCGCTAGAACCGGACATGGACCGTGGTGACGTCTTCTCGCGTTACCCGAAGCTGAATCACGGCGCTGCCGACAGGCTCGTCGCCGAGACGGTCCACGCCTTGGTTGCCATAGGGGGCCCACGAGAACCCGCCCTCTCGACATGTTATCGGGTCTGAGGGTGCTATCGCCGTCAAGGAAAAGCTCAGGACGGTGACGATGGAGATGGAGTACTCTGTCGACGCTAGCCTTGCCGTCGATATTTTCGACAGCGAGCTCGAGGAGGAGGCCTGTGGCGGCAAGAAGCGGGAGTCGTCATCTGCACCGGGGCCGCCATCGTCTATTACGGGTAGCTAAGTGACAAAAAGGACCGATGATCACTTCGTATAAAGACAGAAATTTTCGAAAATCATGTCGTTGTATGGATAACGTCATATCCTTGGACATCACCGAGGTCGGTCGACTTGCTGGCCACCTGACGTGAATGCACTGCGTGTTAGCTGGACTCTTCTCGGCACGCGAAAATGTCTTCCCGAAAATCCCTCCCCACCACCAACCATCACCACCACCTTGGCACCATCAGCCCCACGGGTTTCGGACAAGCACTGATGCGCGCCAGTTTACCAGCCTGAGCCTAGCCTGCTTATTATCGCACCTTTCTTCCCTCTCGACTCATCCGCTCGCATCCCCGAGACGCTCCATCGCCATACGACGTGACGGAGGCGAGCATGCGCGCTGTACCATCTCCTGCGGGAATCAACAAGCGCAGCAGAACTGGCCAGCGTCGAGTCTCGGACGACGTGACATGAGCTGCGCAAGCGGCGGTGTGAGAAGCTGACAGTAGCAGTGTTGGAATGGAAGTAGGGACCAAAAAAACTAAAAGACATGTTCTCCCCGCTGGCATACCCGGACGGTGCCATCATGTACGACATCATTACCCACATACCGCCTGCGTCGCACCTCGCGCTGTCGCCCTTCGAACTGTTCCGCGAGCCCCTGGTCATCATCGCCGTGGCCGACGGCGCCGAGCTCCAGGACCCGTCCTTCAGCAAGAGACACTCGACCAGTGGGTCAGCACTCACGGTCATCGAGAGGAACATCCGAGCTCTTCATCAAAAGCTGGAGAATTTACATGATACATACCCCAGAGCTCTGGTTCACCAGGCCATCATTTTCGAATACATTGCCCCAGCCAACGTCATCCCCATACCCGATGACATCGTCACCGTCCCTCCCGCCGAACACTGCAAGCGGACCACCTTGAAGACGGTCATGTGTGCCATCTCGTCGCTTCTACTGGCGGAGATGGCCACTTTGGCAAAATCCTTCGAGGCCATGACGACGATTGAATCGCCAGGCCATCGCGCAGCCTCACGTCATGGAAATGGCGAGGCATCCAGGGGAGAAGCGGGGTCGGAAAACGGCTTCGCTCGGAGAAACTCACAGTTCTCCCTCCCACAGCACAGTTCGCGACCGAGCTCAGCCTCGGGCACAGAAAGCGTGCGATACGCGCGAATTTCTATGCCGCCCTTGGCTTCTCGCCCTCCCCTCAATTCGAGCAGCTCGATGCCTGCGCGGCCTTCGACGCCCGTCAAGGCCGGCCTACCGAGTATTCCTATGAGCCCTGACGAGGCTCGAAGCGGCAATGGCAGCGGCAGCGTGCACTCCAGTCCCGATCACAAGGTGCACCACTCATCCGATGCAGACAAGTCTCGCGACCGCGTACCCGTCCAGGGATTTGGTCCCCGGCAGCGCCAGTGACCGCTGGCGGCTCAGGAGCAAAAGCCGTTCTCTCATTGTCATCGGATCCATGTATCTCCAGGCTGGGCGCTGGAGTGACTCGCTCAAGGAGCTGGCCGAGAGTGCTCAGACGGCGCGCTCACTCAATGATCATGTATGGCACGGCAAGGCCCTAGAGCTCATCCTCGTTAATCTTTTTCTCATGGGCTGGTCCAACTTGGATTTTCAGGTTCCCTCGGCATGCCTTCACCTGCACGAACGACAGTCCAGCCTATCGTCTACCAAGTCTGAGCCAGACACTGATGGTGATGCAGCCCAGCCCAGGCATTTTCGCCATCTTCAGTTGTTACTACCTGACCTCTTGGAGCGGATCATCGGACTCTACTCAACGGTTTCCTCTGAAAATCTCCCGCCGTTGCCGCTCTTGGAAGCAATCATAAGATTCTCACGCATCTTGACGGCCGTGCACCTTTGCCATGGCAGATTGGACCAACGGGCGCTGGCCATCATCGTCTGCGGCACAGTGCCTCAACAAAGCTTGCTGTCGGCACCTCGGCTGAGCGTCTTGCCCTCGAGACAGCACATTGTCTACCCTGTTGTTCAGAGCCTTTCCGTCCTCGGCGGCCGAACTGCTCACAGCAGCGGATCGAGCATCGCTGCTGAGCAGCATGGCATCTGTGCTGGGGTTGCTGGGATACCATCGGAAACGGGCCATGGTAATTCGCGAGCTGGTATCCGTCCTCATCGGGGGGCTCGTGGAAGCGCGAACGCGCGGGGCGGCAGAAGCCGGCGTTCATCCCGCAGCAGACTTGGTGTCCCCTTTACCAGCGAGCCACGACGGGGCCGCCGTTGGTGCCGTGTCCCTTGACCTCGCAGAGAATGACATTGATGACGGGTTGGAGGAGTTCCTGACACTTCTGTGCAAGTCGTACGGCATCGTTACCTTCGAAAGGCGCAAAACGAGGGAGGCTAGTCAGGCCAGCCCGGACGATGCTGTCGTCGACTCGGACGATGCCATCGTGTCGAGGGTTCTCGACCAGTCGTCGGCGCGATTTTTCGGCTTCACTAGCATCAAACTCAACATCCTTCGGGCCTGCATCAACTTCTCCGAGGCCCTACCGGACTTCAACGGAGTGCTCAAGTTCTCCAGCGATTTGCTGCGAACCGGCGGAGCGGGGATAGCGCCCGGCCCGCGACACGAGGACGCCACCCCATTAATACATAAGGACGAGCAGGTACGCCTCGCCACCAAAATTTTGAGGGCGGCGAGCCTGGCGCAGAGATTAGGAATAGGCCATGTGAATGCGGAGTACTGGGACGAGTTCCTCATCAGAGCCATTAACCTAGAAACCCCCCCAAACACGCGAATGCCGATAGCACACTCCCGGAGCGCTCTGTGCGAATCGACGGCTAGTCGGGCTTCGCAGGACGTCGATCCGTTCATCTACAACCCGTTTCTCAAAGAGTCAGACGACATGGCCCCGCAGTATCTAGTGGCGGGAGAGCCAGGTGTCTTCAAGATAACGCTGCAGAACACGTATGATATCGATGTGGACATTGAAAGCATACGTCTGCTCACCGAGGGGGTCGCCTTCGAGTCGTCGGCGTTAGAGAGCGTCGTTGTCGGTCCGTATCGAACTCAACTGCTTCGACTTACGGGCAGGCCGCACGAAGCGGGTCTAATCGAGATCAAGGGTGCCATTGTCAAGGTTCGAGGCTGCCGGGCAAGACGATTCCCCATCTTGGCAGCACCGTGGACGCCATCGGCGCCGGTCAAGGTCAAGGCTAAAGGCATGGTTGCTCTCGAGGAGGCGAGTAAGGTCGTGACCACGGCGGCAGACGCTCGACCGCTGCCTAAGACGCTTAGCCTGACGGTGATCGCGCCACAGCCGCTGGTGGTGATCAAGTCGACGACGCTGCCGCAATCTTCCATCATGATCCTGGAGGGGGAGAGACAGACATTTTCAGTAACGATGCGGAATACATCGGCCACTCCGGTCGATTTTATGCTCTTTTCGTTCAAGGACTCGACGCAGGCGCCGCTGCAAGAGGCGCTCAACAAGCGAGACGCAACACCAGCCGAACTGTACGAGTATGAGCTGATCCTGACCAGGAGGCAAGCACTGCGGCTCCCTCGCGGGGAGCAAGGATGCTCCATGGCCCCCGGCGGGGAGGCGACATTTGAATTTGAGATACTGGGCAAGCCGGGGCTGACGGAGGCGACCATTCAGGTCGATTATGCCTACTTGGGCGTTGCCCGGAACGAGGTTGCGGAGCGCTTCTACACGCGACAGGTCTGTGTCGACGTCACAGTGACGGTCAACGCCAGCATCGAGCTCACGCGTGTCGACTTGCTTCCACTGGAAGGCGAAGTTCCGACGCCACTCTGGGAGCGACTGGGGGGCGGAGGCAGGCCGCCGACCGGCGACGACTACAGTCTCTTGTGCATGGACCTCCGCAACGCATGGCCGAGTCACATGGCGGTGCGGCTGGAGGGCTTGGACGGTTTGACGGTCGAAGAGCAGGTGCTCCCCGGAAAGACGAGCCGGGTTGTCTTGCCAATCAAGAGGATGTACCTGGAGGATGCACACAAAGCGATACCGAGCTTGAACCCGTTGCGGAGCCGACAGTTTGTGGTGAGCACGAGCACGATATCGCCAGAGACAGTGCGGACCAGCCGAGAAATCTTTTGGTATCGTGAGAAGTTACTGGAGGAAGTACGGGCAACATGGCGCACGACGTCGGTGCCCAAGCGCAACGGTGTGGTGGAGCTCCGCAACATGCGGCTCACAGGGCGCATGACCGATGCGCTCAAGGCGGACGAGGTGGATGTTGATGTGACGATTGAGGACCCGAACGAAGCGGACGGCGCGGCCAAGGAAGTGGCTCACGTGGACGACTTTATGATGGCCAGGGTGCGCATCGCAAATCGCTCGGCCAAGGCTATCTTGCCGCTGGTGCGGCTGTTGCCGGCGCTGTGCCACCGGCCGGCGAACGTGGCGCTGGACCACACGCGCAAGTTTGGCTGGAACGGGACACTGCAGCAGCTGCTGCCGGTGCTCGGGGGGCACAGCGTGGCCAGCTTCACAATCGGGGTGACGGCATTGTGCCGGGGCCAGTTCGAGCTGTCGGCCTCGGTGGAAGAGGTGCAGACATGGGCCGGGGAGGAGGTCAAGGGTGAGGCGGCGCCGTTCGTACGCGGGACAACGGATATCCAGAGGACGATGGGCGCGGCGCTGGGGGTCGGTGAACGGCGCATCTGGCACGCGAGGAGGCCATGGCGACTGACGGTGAGGGATTAGGACGCGGGGGCGAAAAGATAGGGAAAGAAGGTGTGGATGGTGTGAAGAAGGCCAAGAGGCGTAGCATGTTTATGGATCGCTATGGGGGGAGAGGGGTGTAGGCGAGCCACACCGCTGACGGCGTTGGACTGGTCCCGAGACTCGAGGGCGCATCTTCAAGGGGCCGCCAAATGGCGACAGCGACATCGTAACTATGGTGACTTCCAAACCTGGAATTGTCACGATAAAACGACTGGCCCGAATAAAGCCGCCTTGCGGATAACTAGCGACATGTGAACTACAACGTCGGATAGTCAAGGTGTTGCACACTGTCGCACACAAAGCGAACATAACTTGTCTACTGCCTCGACTCTACAAAAGAAATCTAGTTCTATTGGGCTATTTATATTCCAGCGGGAAAAGCCATACTTGGAATCCACAAATTTTTTTCATGGGAATAATTCGGCTCCTGGACCCCATCGTGATATCAGCTGATGCTGAAACGATGGTTGACTGTTTCGCCAGTGGTTGAAACAAACCGACCGTTTCGATGGCGGTTGAATCCAGGCTTAGATCCACAGATGTATTACGAGGCGCCAAGACCATGGCTTGAGAGGAGGGGGGTGGAGATAAATATGGTACGTACTCATTGGTAAATCATTGGTTGACACCAGCCAGTGGACCTCCCGGAATCCTTTTCATGGGTCAGTTTAACTTTCTTCAAAGCTCAAGGTGTTTATTTCAAGTGACCGGAGATCGAAAATGCATCCTCACCTTCACACGAAGAATGCACTGGGTAAATCATCTGTCAACTCTGGTACCTATCTCTTTTGAAACTTGTACTTGGGGCTCACCTTCAGTCTGTACCAGCTTGCGAGGAGATCATCGCCGCTCTCGAAGAGTGCCATTCCAAGGGCTTTATGCACAAAGCCACCGGCGGCTGCAACGACATCAAAACTCAGGTGAACAAGTGTCTTCACGAGGAACGTTCCAAGATGCAAGCCGAAAACAGAGCTAGGGCCAAGGCCAAGTGCGACCGCCTCAAGGCCCAACAGAAGGAGCTGGGCTTGCGCTGATATTGATGACTGAATTTTGTTCGCGGCAATATTATCTATCGTCGCAGCTATTGAATAGCATAGCAATTTTCGACTTAGGGCATAGAAGTGCCACGTTGACCCGGTACGAATACAAGACAAGAAGGCGCCGCACACTGGACATGGTCTGTGACTGAGTGGTGGACTTTACAGATATCGATAAAACTTCACAGGAACATGGCTTGTGCGATGAACTATAAACTATACCCATGAGCATCTACAGCTGTCCTCGGTACGCATTACCAAAAGTGAGCATGCCAAAAGCCGACAAGACACTGAGGACAATGGGCACAGGCTTCTTGAGGCGCACAGCCCGCGGGATGGACGAGCCACCCAAGACAACAGAGGCGAGCAGGCTGAGCTCAGTTCCGTAGGGCTGCTTGTTCTGCATGCGATAGCCACCGAGGCCGTCTGGTGCAGCGGAGTTAGCCTTAGAGAAGCGTAGCGTAGGGGTGAGCGTCATGTGAAGTCGGGCGCTTACAGAAAAGACCAACGGCTGAGCCGGCGACAAGCGACGGAATGGATCGCGTCTTTGCGTATCCCATCATTCCCCCTCCGGCCGTCAACGCCGCAAGGAGGTAGGAGGCATATTCCAACTGCTGTGCACTGCGCGTTAGCGAGTGCTCTACGCTCTTGAACGGTACCGTTGCGTGAAATGGGAAGTCGGCGATTCTCCAATACCTACCATGACAGTGTCTTGATATCCTAGTCAAGCCTTTTTCCACTAGATTTTGCGCGCCCCGAACGGCTATTTCAGCGTATATCCAGCGACGAGGAATACGTGCAAGCATCTGATGGGAGTTCCGAGGAGCCGGAGCGACTGACGACATGACTGGAAGTGGAGCCGAGCCGCGGCATCTTAGATGTTACGGGTCTAACTGTTGATTGGATGACCCTCTTTTAATAGCTTTGTGCGAATACGAACACGCACACGAGCTATAAGCTAACTAGCATAGTCCGCTTGTTTCCATATCATCGGCCAATCAAAATCTACACGCTACACACTACGTACCTCCTTCGAACGTGTCCACTGAACTTGGCCAATGTTCGCCGCGACATAATCAAAAGACAACTCATCCGCCCAACCAGATCAGCTATTCATCCAGAATGGCTCTCAAGAAGAATGCACGCGAGTCATCCTCCTCGGCTACAGTGGCATCTAAAAGCGGTACGAAGACGGCAGTTTCTGCCTCGTCACAGCCAAAGCCGTTCAGAAGTAGCAGTGCCACCAGCTGTAACCAAGCTTTTAGCAACCTGTACGATTCCTACATGAAAGAAACGCCTCAGCGCACGAAGCTTGTCGATGTCTTCCTCCTATTTCTCGTCAACGTCGGTGCTCTGCAGTTTCTGTACTGTTTGCTAGCGGGAAACTACGTAGGTGCCGCCCAACTAGTTTCCTCTATCATGGCAGCGAGACAACCGTCGCTCACACGTTCGCCCAGCCGTTCAATGCCTTCCTTTCTGGTTTCTGCGCCACAGTTGGACAGTTTGTGTTGACCAGTACGAGCTTCATTCGCCTAACTTGTCTTTTGTACAACCTGCTTACAGGCGCCTCAGCTGCACTCCGGGCACAGACAAACTATTCCCATAAATCCGACTTCACTGCCGTTTCCCCGGAAAGGTCAGTGGCGAAAACTGTTATCGCTGTTCGTTACCTGTGCTGACAGTCCCGAACCTCGCCAGAGCATTTGCCGACTACGTTGTTTGCAGTCTTGTCCTACATTTCTTCTGCATCAATTTCATTAACTAGACGATTTGAATGGAGAACTCCGAGGTTCCGTGGACAGAATTATTTTCGTAGCGATGAGAGCTTGCAAGACGTTTCGCCGTAGCTCAAGACAAAGCGTCTTATCGAACTGTGTACGATGACGCACACCGACTCACTATTCTGTATTGCCCTGTACTGCCGTTTCCACGTCGGTGATGTTAGGCCTGGGTGATGCATCAGATGCCTTAGGCGGAGGAGGTACTTCAGCGTTTTTCGACGCTGGTGCGCGGTCCAGCTCGCGACTCTTCTGCTCCTCCTTAAAATACTCGTCCATCAGTTGATTTGGACGGTGGACATGACGCTCCTTTTTTCCCTTGATCGTCCGCGGGGGAGGTGCGGAAGCGGATAAATCAATCATTTGAGCTGGGATAAGATAATCACCACCTTGTGGCGGTGACACGGCCGAGTCCCCGTGTCCAAATTCGTTCTTCGCCTTGATTTCATAGTCGAACATAGTCTCCCCAGGAGCACTGACAGGCTCGCTTAGCGGAGCCGGCAACCGATGCAAAGCCCCGTAGCCCAGGACGCAACCTAGTGCTCCTTCGCCGCCCCAACCTCTGCTGGGTTGTATGGTAACTTCTCTTGTAACGTTATATTCGTGGTTGTAAACGTACAGTCGCAAAGGTCTGCCGATGTGGTCCTCAACAAGCTCCCCTAAAGCCGACTCCCCATTTAAAGCGCCCTCAGGACTCCCCAGAAAATAATCGCTGTATGGTAAAAGCGTTGCCTGGTCGGCAGGCGAATTTGGGGCGACATCAAGCACGTGCCAGACGTTTGCGGCGAGGGCAATTGGCGAATATTGGAGGGACAAGCCGAGTTTTGAGACGCCGCTAGGAACTGGAATCCGCATCTCTCTGGTGCGTTGACCCTTACGCGGTGTTCAGTAGAGGACCAGCATCAGGCAATCGAACCAACGGCTCAGACACACCTTGGCACTCCAGAGACCCAAATTAACGGCGGCACCGGCAAAATTTCGAATCTCTTGGGCGAACAAGCTCGGATTGGGGTCGTCCTGCAGGCCATGTATGTGAGACAGGACAACAGACGAGCAGTTGGTCTGTCAGAGAAAGAGAGGGAGGTACAATTGGTCTGCCATTGATTCCGACGATAAAGTCGAACCAGGGCTCGATGGCGAGGTCGACATTAATGTTTTTCAGCACTTGGAAGCCGAAGGAGCCTCGCTCGTGTTGGCGCTGGTGGGGGTCGCCGCCGTCGAGGCGGGACATGAACCGATTCAGGGCATTAAACATGGCTGTCGGGCTCGTAGGGCCTCAGTCTCCCTGCTGTCTTTTTATGATCCCCGCTGCTCGAGGTATCGGGCGTTTCTGGAGCTGCTTCAGTGCTGATGCGTGAAAGCTTGCCAGGCGCGAGAATGGCTAGCAAGCTGTTTGTTCGATGTAACCTTTTCCCCGGTTGCGTGACTTATCTACACTTGGACAGGATAGCTGGTTGTTGGTGTGGCTCACCCTTTCAGCCTCGTGTGGCTGACAGGGCAGCTCATTTACCACAATCACTTGAGCTCTTTCCAAGGTCGCGGCAGCCACACCAGCATGGGGATTCCTGCAATTCTGCCTGACGACAGGAGGCGCTCCATTCTTTCAGGACTTTACGCCATCCATCATCGAGGCTCCATCCGCAAGCTTATTGTAACGATGGGGGAAAATCTGGAAACCGAAGATCTCGACAGATTGGAAAATAAACTCTACTTGATCAAACCTGCTGAGAGACTCGTACTCACCGAAGACTGCAAGCATTACGAGGACAAGCATGATGTGCCACAATACATCCAAAAGTTCGTATTTCGAGCCGAAGCTCTCTGACTGCCCTTGATTATAAGGCGCTAAATTTCTCGACTATCTCATGCCTACATGCTTGTGAAGCTCACGCACATTTCACACAGATATTTTGCCCAGAGGTACTCTCTCTTCAAGCTGTACGACATGGGCATGTACCTTACAGACGAGGCTTGGTTTGGTGTCACACCAGAATACATTGCAAGGTTGATACTTCTCGAGCCCATAGTCCTCAACCGATCGGTCGCTCACATTGCCTCGTTTTCCACAGCGAAATCGCATGCGAGTTGGGCGCGACCAACGGAAAGAAAAAAATTCTCATCGACGCCTTTTCCGGAGTTGGGGGAAATACCATAGCCTTCGCTCTCAGCAAGCGCTGGGACCGCATCATTGCCATAGAGCAAGACCGGTCGACGCTTGCATGTGCGCAACACAACGCGGAACTACATGGTGTCGATGCTTCCGCCATCACGTGGGTTCTCGGAGACAGTTTTCAATATGTCGACTGGCTGAAGCATCATCTTTCTTTGTTACACCCCTGGTTACGCGTCGACCTGACGGCTGCTGTGTTGTTTGCTAGTCCCCCTTGGGGTGGACCCGACTACCAGTCTGCCGAAATCTTCGACTTGCACACCATGTGGCCGTATAATCTCGAGAAGCTGCACTTCACTTACAAGTTCATGGATCACGCGCTGTTCTTGCCGCGGACTAGCGATGTGCGGCAGATTGCGGAGCTTGCACCACCAGGGCGCAAGATTCAGCTGGTGCAATATTGCCTCATGGGAGCCAGTAAAGGCATAGTCGCCTACATCCCGACTGTCAGGCCCTAGAACTCATTTTGCAAAGGAACTCGACACATGATAATCAGTTGCCGTAAGCAGGCAATAACTTAGCTGACCTGACTCCAAGGCTATCTTAACCGCAGGCGGCTACCCGGACTGCTGAACTCTGCAGACAATGAAGATACTTTCCCCCTTTGCTTTGTAACCGTTACCTAGGAGGAAATCCGGCGAAGGTTTGCTCGTCTTGGAGTGGACAGGGCGACTGCGCGGCCTCTTGACCACGGCCTCGGGTTCACATGTCCGTGTTCAATTCAACGACGACTGGGTGAGTTTGTCTTATGTTTCTCCGGGGATCAGATGCGTTGATGCCAGAAATGGTGCTTACATGTATCCAGTAGACGTCAATAATTCTGAGTAGATTACTATGGGCTGGACCGAGTTTTTTTAAATCTCAGAATGTCATATGTTCCCGGCTGGCTGCCCCGATCGCAGGGTTTAGGTGACGACCAGTTAAGTGGCTTCGATTTAGCCCACACGATGCAGTCAAGAATTAATGGACTGGATGCCTGGTTTCTTTCTGTGAATATATAGGGCGGTGAATGGTTTTTTGCAATTCATGTTTGCTCAGCACTGGTGTGTGTTGTCTTGATGGTTTCGGTAGAGAAAGCTGTCCGGCTGGTTGAATGAGTGAACGTAGGAGTACGAAGTAACAGGTGAGGTGTTAGTATTGTCCTACGTCCACATAGGCAAGGACGACGACGTGGAGAAAGCAGAGCGGCAGCCAACTTGGTGCGTGTTGCGCTCCGCAGAGTCGATTTGCAATATCTTCCGTACACTTCACGAAGGCGACGTTGAAGTGCTGTACGACTGACTGCGAAGGTTGTTGAGGCATCCCGAGTATAAGCGAGGAACGAGCGTAGTGCCTACGGGTAGCCAAAGCTACATGGCAGGATTTTGGTCATTTCTTCAGAGCCTGTAGAGCGAGCACCTAATAGACGTTCTTTGCCAGTAGTTTTTTTGCGCAAAAGCGCGTTGCAGGGCTGAGTGGGTGTGTGGGCGCGGTTTAGGCGGCCCGCTCGAAAATAGTGATGTATGTGACGAAGTACGAAGTACGTTATGTAAAAAGGTCCTGCAACACCTCGGGAGATTCGCGCGGACTTGACGCAAGCACTTGGCACCAGACCAGGACAAGCTTAGCTCGAGCTCTCGAGCCCGGCCCTCAGCGGCAGCAAGCGGCCTTGCTTCACCCAGGTTCTGCCCGGCCAGGCCTGACTGTGAGCGCATAGCAAAGGCACTCCCATGGCCAAGGACAAGAAGACATCAGAGGCCAAGAAGGCCAAGAAAGTGAGAGACAAAGACGGCTTGCGATAGTTAACGGCTGCTCATGTGTATGCACCTGCTGACGGAGTGCTCAGGCGGAAAAGGCGGCCAAGCAAGCGACTAAAGGCGAGAAAAAGGCCAAGACCAAGGCGGCGCGGCTGGAGGGCAGCGATGGCGAGGATGTCGACCTGGAAGCAGTGCTGGACGATTACCGGCGGCAGCAGGAGCAGTTCCTCAAGGTGACGGAGACGATCTGTGCCGAGCCGCCGCGGGCTCGGACTGCTTCGACGCTGCTGGAGGCGCTGCACGACGCCAACAGCCCTGCTACTCTTCAGCGGCGAGTTCTTCAAAGGGTCGCTGGCGCAGTTCTACAACGACCTGCACGTCTACAACATCGCGCGCGACGAGTGGCGCTGTGTGACGTCGCCAAACACACCACTGCCGCGGTCCGGCCACGCTTGGACGAGGGCCAGCAACGCCAACTTTGTCTATCTCTTCGGCGGCGAGTTCTCGTCGCCTAAGCAGGGCACCTTCCATCAACTACTCCGACTTTTGGCGCCTCGAGCCCGCCACGCGTGAGTGGACCAAGATCGAGGTCAAAGGCAAGGACCGCAGCCCGCCCGCGCGCAGCGGCCACCGCATGACGTACTGGAAGCACTATATCATCCTCTTCGGCGGCTTTCAGGACACATCGAACCAGACGAGGTATCTCGCCGATCTCTGGATCTTCGACACCATCCACTACGTCTGGCACTGTCCGGCCCTGCCACCAGCCCAGCTCAAGCCCGACGCTCGCTCGTCCCTGACGCTGCTACCCTGCAACCAGGGCGCCGTTCTATACGGCGGCTACTCGCGCGTCAAGGTCGTCGTGGCCGTCAGGAAGGGCGCCAAGACGCAGAGCGCGGGCCAGAAAAGTGTGCTTGTGCCCAAGGTCCACGACGACTGCTTCTTCCTGCGCATGCCGCTGCCGCCCACCGACGCCGGTCCGGAAACGCCACCGACTGTGCGTTGGGAAAGGCGCAAAAAACCGGCAAACGCCCCAACCCGTCCCGGGCCTGCGCTACCATGACGTGGCACAAAGGCCGTGGTATCCTCTTCGGCGGCGTTCACGACGTCGAACTGGGCGAGGACGGCATGGACAGCGAGTTCTTCAACCAGCTCTTTGTCTGGAACATCGACCGCAACCGCTTCCAGCCCCTGGGTCTCCGAAAACCCCGACAGCAAAAGAGCGCGGTCGAGCAGCACCAGCAGCGTTACCGGCCATCGCGGGCGCGCCCAGGCAGACGAGGAGGAATTCCTACGGCAGCTGGCAGCGCTCAAGACAGGAGCTTCGCTCGATGACGCCGACGACATCGAACTAACAGAGAGGCAGTCGGAGAAGCTACAGGAGGACAAGAAGACGGTAAGGGAGATGACAGTCGCCATGGAGCCTCCACACGCGAGATTCAACGCCCAGCTGGCCGTCCAGGACGACGTGCTTTACATCTACGGCGGCACATTTGAAAAAGGGGACCGCGAGTTTACCTTTGACGACCTATACGCCATCGACCTGAGCAAGCTGATGGCTGTAGAGGTTTTCAGCAGACAGGTCCAGGACTAGGTGGTACGATCTTTTACCTTAGGAGGCGACGCGACTGGGCTGACAGAGCGGCTCAGGATTCTGAAGACGAGGATCACGACGATGACGAGGAGGAAGGCGACGACGACGATGAGGAGCAAGAGGTGGACAAGGAGGAGGAGGAGGAGGGCGGCGGCGGCGGCACACAGCATCTGCATACGCCCGACCTCAGGAGCAAGAGGACAAAGGCTGACGCCTTGGCCGACACGCTGGGGGCGAGTTCATCGCTGTCGTCGGCCTCTTCAGACACGGACGAGACGGAGACGGCCGCATCGGTAGACGACGGCCTGCCACATCCACGAGTAAGGTCGAGTCCCCCGCAGTGCCTCTTAAGGCGCAATGGAACAGAGCTGACGGACATGCGCGACCAGGCCTTCGAGTCTCGGCGCGAATTCTTCGCCAGGACCTCGGCCGAGTGGCAGGAGGTGCTGATGACCAGCCTGCGGTGGAAGGGCGTGCAGCCGGAGACGCTAACGGTCAAGGAGATCAAGACCAAGGCGTTTGAGCTGAGCGAGGAGAAGTGGGACTTTCGCGAGGAGATTATGGCCTTCGAGGAGGAACAGGAGGCGGCCGGTATACACGAGGTTGTCAGCCTGGCCGAGAGAGGAGACGCGGCGGCCGATGGCGGGGGGGTGAGAAGGTGAGGACAATAAGCAGGCAAGTTTGCGTCACGCCTGGCTAGCTGTGGCGCGGACGGAGCAGGGAGAAGGGGAAAGAGGAGGGGCACGTGGTGAGAAGAGGAGTTTGCCATGTTGTCTTGTACGGTATGTGCCTCTGGAGGCCAGCGTCCGTCAGCTCTCCGCGGGCCTTTTCTTTCTCCTCCTCCTCCTCCGCCCTGCATGGCGTGGATGATGACGACCGCATCGTCGCCGCCTCAGGCTCCCTCCCATCGATACTCATGGGCCACCGGGTCGGAGGCCCATGGGCGGATACATATTGCCGTCGCGCTCAACCGCCGGCTCGCAGGCGCAACGCTCGTCAGCAGCGACGGCGTCCATGATGGCGGCGACGTGCTTGCCGTAGCCCCACCAGCTGGTCTTGCCTGTGGTGATTCCAAGGCCGGGTTCTCGAGTCAGCCCATGGGCGATATGCGCGCGCACACACCACCGAGCATCCGACGGACATGCTCCGAGCACACGTGCGCGAGTCTCTATACTCCACCTGGAGATCCTCCGTCGTCGTCGCCTCGCATCGCCGCTCGACCCGGCACGGGAGGGAAGCGCGGTGGCAGGTGGCGGCGAAACGGGGGACCCGCGCGGGCGCAGCCATGACTTACCGCAGGTACCGCATCGCGTCTTCACGCACATGGTGCTGGTCTGCTGCCGCCTTGGCGCCCGACGATTCGGCTCTGGTAGTCGAGGAAAGACAGCGGGCCGATGACGGAGCTCACGTCGGTTTCCTTCTTCAATGAAGAAGGCGCTCCAGCAGAAGTGAAGAGGGATGGCGTTGCGTCTGCGCGCGCGCGTGCGATACAATACGATGGCCCCACGGCGTAGGGTGTGACCAATGTATTGGAGTAAGCGGCGACGGGTCGCGGAATAAGTCCCACTCCGCAGCGGCGTTTTGCCATGCGGCGAGGGCCCGTGGAAGAAGCTACGTACAGTAATAGTGAAGGTCCCTGATGCGCATGTCCCGACAAACATGGTGCCACACCCATCGTCACGCCCGGTTGGCGGAAAGCCTGATGATATCATCCGTGTTGCAAAAGGGTCAGGCGGGTCCTGTTCACGGAGGCCTAGATAGACATTGGCTACGCCTGCCCGACCTCAGCCTGGTGCCGCTGTGCCCTGGTTGGGGTGGAGGAAGACGGCGCGACCAAAGACTGCAGGCTCGTCGGCCGTCTTGTGCACGGGTGCCGAGGGGCAACGGAGCCTCTCGTTGCCCTGCCCAAGCCTATCAAAAGGGCTCATTGGCGGTCTGGCGTGCCTTGGCCGTCCCGCTCTCGGCGATGGCGCGGATGAGTTCCACCACAAGCTCTTTGCCCTGGACGATGTGCCTGTCCGATGCATCGCACGGCACGTGAAATAAGACGACCTTGCGCGGTCGCTCTTGCTTCAGCAATGTCGAGAGGCTCGAAAAGTAGATGAAGTCGCAGAGGTACCTGCCTGCGTCGTCGAATATGCGCAGGTTCATGTCCATCTGCTTGCGGGCGTCAAGTTCCCCTTCTATCCAATGCCCATCAAGGGCTTGGCATTGGACGCACCGAGCAGTGTCTTTGCCATCGCTCCAGGATATCCTCGAGATCCAGATCGGTCGCAATCTCATCAAGCACCTCATCCGCGTTTTCCTTGTCGCCCTCGGGCCTCTTGCCATCAACGTCGGCCGACAGATAGCCCGTGCGGTGGGCCTTGCGCTCGATTTGATACGTGGGCCGCGGTCCAGCCATGCCGATGTGGATGGCAATGTCAACCCGGTGGCCCTGGTACGTCGCATCCCAGAAGTTGGGCACGAGGTCCCTCACTATCCTGTAGCTGACGCGGATGGGATCCGGATGAACAAGGATTCGTACGGGGACGGAGGGCGATGCTTCATTCAGCCCCGGGTTGAGGCCGCGGCAGCAGTCATGTAGGCTTGCGGAGAAGGAGGCGGTGGCGGCGAACCGGCGACGGGGGGAGCAGCAATTGGACGACGAAGAGACGGACAGCGCAATAATCCTAGGAGCCGGTTGAGACCATGTCACATGCACACGGCAACCCGCACATATACGCCGATGATACAGGGCGACAATGGTTCGCCACTCTTATCACTGGACCATATGGTGGCGCGGTTTTTTGCGGCCGGGGGAGGATTTTGCTCACAAGGCAGAGTGTTGCGTGTAGGGTATGTTGTGGGAGAGGGCAGGTGGGAGGGGCACGGATGCTGCAATACACCGACTTGCTTCGGCTTGCGACGCCCAAGGCGGGCGTTATGCATACAACGGATGGGGCGTCTGGAGCAGTTGGTGTTGATCACCACCCGCACACGCGGAACAACCGAGATGCCCATGGCCAGATGCGCGGAGAGGCAGAAGAGACACGGCGCTGGTCGTGACGCATGCAGGGGCAAGGCAAGTCTACGGTACCCGGGCACAGCGAAAGCGGCTGAGCAAGAAATGCCGCGGTCCAAAGGGTGGTGGCGGCGTCTTGTGCGATGCGCATCTAACAAACTACTTGGCTTGGTCGCTGTTTTGTTGGCTTGGCGCGCCTTGGGTCGAAAGTGCCGAGCGGAGCCATTGTTGCCGGCCGCGCACTCTTCGCCCAGTCGACGGCCCCCGCGCAGGCGATGAGCCGCCATCAGCCCACCAAGGAGAAACGAGGGGACAGGTGACAGGATGCTGCGCCGAGTCGAAGAGAATCAAGGCGGATGCGTGTTCGTGCGGACGACTGCAAGGCGGCACTCGCCTCCAGAGTGCAGGCTGGCGTCGATGGCCAAAGGGGGTCCTAGGTGTGTCTTCGGCCTTGCACACATCGGACCGTCGTTCCACCTTCCGGCTACCCGGGCCGGATAGCAACGGCACTTTTGCTCAGCGACGAGGACCATGTATGTTTCCTGCCGCGTACTGCCGGGACGGCCGCGGCGAGACTCTGCCGAGGATACCACTTGATGACGACAACCCGTCCATCGTCCGAATGCACGAACACACCTGTCTTAGACGGCACGTAATCGCGACCTTGATCGCCATGGCCCGGCGCCGTGGCATCGCTGGCTTTTGCTGCCAGCTGCGGCATTAGTGATCAGAGTCGCAGCCTGATAGGGAAGCCCCGCCGGCCGACAGCGGAGTTACCGAATTGGGCTAGGGGCCCCCCTTCCGTCCCCCTCTGACCCAGCTGGTTAAAGAGCCATCACGCGAGCAGCATGGGAAAGTATCATGGCCGTAGTTCGTTGGATCAAACTCCACGCACCCGAGGACACTTGCCTCTCGGATCTAAAATAATACTGTGTCCGTCGACAGTCGTACGGACGCCACCCTGATCATCAACGTGAGTCATGGCATTCGGCTTCCGGGGACACAATTATCCTGCGACCGGAAACGCTGATGCAGGAAGCGGGAGAAGAAAAAATTAGCAGGCAAGATAAATCCTTGGTCCGAGTCGGCAGTTCCCCAGGCACTTCCCGATTCAAAGAACCTCGGGGGGGGAAGGGGATCAGGAAAGAATTCGCGGCGTAAAATCTTGTATCCTGACTCGGCAGTACTTGTCGCGCGCCGAAGACCGGGGAGAGGCGGAGCGAGGAAATGATGGGATCACAAGCGCAGTTTACCGCACCTCCACAGCACGTCTCCTTTGCTGGCTTCCTGTTCGACCTGGATGGAACCATCATCGACTCCACTGATGCCATTGTCAAGCACTGGCACAGGTCCGTCCCGCCGACGCCGCCGCCTCTTCAGCTGCTCTGCGGCGGGCCTATCACGGCCTGTCAGCTGACGAGCAAGTAGCATCAGCGACGAGATCGGCGTGGCGGCCGAGACCATCCTGCAAACGTCTCATGGGCGACGGAGCATCGACGTTCTCAAGTCTGTAGCGCCAGCCAAGGCAACCTGGGACTGTGAGTCGCCACACGCCGAGGGGCAGGTTGCCAGTCGCCATAGTCACCTCGCCCTCGTGCTCTTCTTTCTTATTTTTTCCCTTTTCATCTTCCCCCGTCTCTCCTTTGCACCCTCCCCCTCTCGCCTTCTTTCGATGGACTAAAGAGACGGTAGTTGTCAAGAAACTCGAAGGCAAGATCCCTTACTTGTACGGCAACGACGCCGTGGAGATTCCTGGCGCGCGGTCCCTGCTGGACGCGCTGACAGCTCGGTCGGCACCCTGGGCCATCGTCACTTCGGGCACAGAGCCGTTGGTGGCGGGATGGCTTCAGGTACTTTCGCTCGCGCGGCCGAAGCACCTCGTGACTGCCGAGTCGGTGCAGGACGGCAAGCCGGACCCGGCGTGCTACCTCAAGGGTCTGGAGAAGCTCGGGCTGGGGGCATCTGCCCGGGACGTGCTGGTGTTGGAAGACGCGCCGGCGGGCATCAAAGCCGGCAAGGCCGCAGGCTGCAGAGTCGTCGGCTTGGTCACGAGTCACAGCGTGGAGCAAGTCGTTGCCGCCGGACCCGACTGGGTAATCCAGGACCTTGAGTCAGTCAAAGTGTTTGAGGAGTATGCGGACGGGAGACTTACCGTTGAAATCTCACGAGCGCTACAAGTGCCGTAAGGGAGTGAGAGGGAGGTGATGATGTGGGAGGAAGTAGAGGGAAGGCACAGGAAGGGCGAGACGCAGAAACCTCTGTGCGTGTATGTGTTTGTGTGTACGCGCGCACGCATGCGTGAGTTTGTCTACATGGGCCGTCAGCGGAGGCGCGGTTTGGGCGGCGGATATAATTCCGGTGAACCAATAACTAGATAATCCCCTTGTTAGAGGGGAACGCGGTGACGATGCAGATGCCGCACGCCGCCCGTCCGCACGCTCTCCCTGTGGCCCGAGGCGAGAAAAGGTGGTTTGGGATGGATGGCTGAAGATATTTCATCCCGACGTCACGCGCCGAGCGCGCCCGAGAGAACTTTGCGTCCGTCGCACCCCCCCTCGCTTCCCGCCCTTGCCCTCGGCGGCCCCCTCTCAGAAGCCCCCATTCGAGGAGCAGCAGGTGTCGCGACAACACGTCATGCCGTGTTCGCAAGCTTTTCACTCCCCTTTCCCCGGCGCCCAGGTTATGCTCTCGTCCTGCGTTGTCCTGCCGGTGCAATTTTTTTTGGGGGGGTGGGGGGAGAACCCTGGAGACGGCGGCTCTGAGAGGCTCCAAGGCGTTGGGATCGCGTTCCAGCCCCGCCAGCCCGCTCGTCCGTCTCCCTTGGCCGGGCCACGACTGCCCGGCTGGGGCCCGGCATGGACGCGAGAGCCGCGCCCGAGTCGCGCGCTGGTGGCCTCGATGGCGGCACGTCGCGTCACGCTCGCGTGCCGCTGCGAAGCCGGCCAGCCTGTGACGCGGCTGCCGGCTTCGTTGGAAGGCGGGTCCTGGCCCGGAAACGACCGGCTTGGCCGCCTCCGCAAGGGAGATGAGTCTCCTTTGCGACCTCGTCAAGCCGCCTGGGCCTGGCCCGGGGATACGAGGCCGAGCAGAGCAGAGCGGCCGTGATGCCCAGACCAGAGGCCGGTCCTTGGCTGTCGTGCTTGTGCGTGGATGCAGGCCCGCGTACCCCGTCCGGAACGCACGAGGAAAAAAAGGCCTGCGCAGGTACCCCACATGCAAGCCTACAGGAAGTGATGATGCTACTGCCGTTGCCGCCCGTAGACGGTGCCAGTCGAGGGAAGATAGGACAGACATGCTGGCTAGAGACGCTTGATCATGGTCCCCGACAGGGCACGAACACGGCGTGGAGCGCGAGCCCGCTCGCTGCTGCAAAGACCTCAAGGCGGACCTAGGGAAATGGCACACGAGTTCGACCCTGGACGGGAGGGGGCGCTGGAGGCCCCCCTCTGCATGACGGGTCCCCTTGGCCTCCTCTCCGTGCCTTGTCCCTCCCGACCGGCGGCAGATGAATGGATGCCGCGAGTGAAGGGGTTTACCTCCCTCGTTGCTGCTGCCGTCGAGTTGCGCAGCCGGCGAGAGCCGAGGGCGCAGGATACGATCAAAGCCGAGGGCGGGCCTGGCTACCTCCCCTCCTGCCCGGGAGTCTTGCGCCTCTCGCAAGCCTTTGGCCAGCTGACGGCCGTGGCGTCCGACAAGGAGAGGTAAAGCAAGGGAAAAGGAGGAGCAGAGCAGAGCAGAGCGAGCTAGCCCCGAGGACAGCACTGTCGTATGCATGGAGCAGGAACTGCAGGCCGGGCTGCTCCGCGCTGCTCAACTGCGTCCAGCACAGCCGAGGGACGGCATGATCCGTACCCCTTGATCGCCGTTCCCTCGTCCAGCGGCCCGTCTTGCGTGTTGTAGGCTTGCATGAGAGGTTGCCTGTCTTGTCCGCGTTGGGAGAGTCATGTGCACAACGGCGACGCCTGTGATGAGTTCCGTCGCGGTTTGCCTTGACGATGCCAGCTTCTTTCGCCACCGGGTCCACGCAGATGTCGAAGCCGGGAGACGAGGGCCGACACATGTCGGGCGGTGCACCTCAACATCTGCAGCAGCAGCAGCAGTAGCAGTAGCGGATGCCAGACTGCCCGCCCGTCCGTCTGCCTGCCGGCCATCGTGCCCTGCAGCGAGACCGTGGGCGGAAGGGCAGGTAGACGGACACTGCGGCGGGCTCCCGCATCGGCGACGGGATCCCACTGCGGACCTCGCCGCATCCAGCGAGGCGACAGGAGAGGAGTGGGAGATGGTTTGAGGGGAGGGAAGAGGAAACTGAAGTGTGCGCGATAGGAAGCTAGAGAGAGACAGAGAGACAGAAAGAGAGGGAGAAGGAGAGGGGGACATAGACAGAGAAAGAGAAAGAGCGAGGGAGAGCGGGAGGGGGGAGCCGATGTTGCCTCGCCGCTCCACATCATTGTCACGGAGCATCCATCGGTGAGCGTGGTGCGCGAACGCGATACCACTTCATCCGGAGGGCCCATGCCATCGTCATCCTCCTCCTGCTCCTCTTCTCTTCCGCCTGCTACTCCCCCCTTCCCTTCTCTTTGCCTTTCCTCCCATGTCCCGTTGCTGTGCATCACGCCCAAGTCTTGCTTTGGTCCGGCCGCCCTCGCTGCCGCACAGCCGGCTGCGTGCGCGTGCGCTTTTCGACGGTCAGGCGCGGCGAAATGCACGTCGTACCGATCGATGTATGACCGGGCGGGCCCTTGTTGGCTGGGACCGTCGCTTTGGGGGAAGAGGGGGGATTCCCGCCCACGCCCGTCGACGACAACGTGGGCATCCGGGCCGGAGCGCCAGGGCTGGATCAATCTTTCCGGCCGGCACCAGATGGTTCGCCCATGGTTGGTCCGGTTGTGGGGAGGAGAGCCCGTCATGCCCTGTGCTGGCTTGTCTTGTCCTACTCCGTGACGGCCGCCCGGTCGCTTGCGCTTGTCTTTCCGAACCCCCCTGGCTCCCCGGTTTGCCGAGTGTGTGTGAGTGTATATGTTCAATACCAGAGGACTAGGTGCTTAGTGCCCAGCCCGTTTCCAGGGGGGAGGGGCATAAGGCGCCGCAACGCCGTACCTTGGCATACAAAGGAGTTGTTTCGTGGCCAGCGCACGAATTCCGTCAAGGCCCCGGCGTTTACGTCAAACACTGCAGGGCGGATGGCGCAGGTAGTCAAAGTCCCCTCCTGTCCAATCGGAATTCTCCTCTTATCCATTTTCCCAGGCCCAGGGCCCTCCTCCCGTGGTGTTACGGTCCCGGTATAGCCACTGCCTATTACCATCGAAGAAGGCGATGGGAAGTTGGTAAAACCCGTCGGGGAAACCTAGCATAAACACAGTATAAGCGAAGGCCTGCCTGAGACAATCCGGCGGCAGGCGAAGCATAGGCGGCGACGTTGAATAGTTTAGAAAGCTGATATGATTTCTTCCAGGGGTTGGGGGGGGAGTTGGCCTGCCAAGTGATGGATGCTGACAGCTCACCTGACCCTCTCACCTGTCCCTTCCCCTCCCTGGGACCTCATTAAGATACGTCTCACTCAGGCAAAGATGACGAGAGGCCACCAGCGGTTGTCTCCAGCTGGAACCGACTCACGGGCCGTTCTTGCAGGCCTTGCCCGTGCCGCCAGCCTATCGCAGGCCGCAACCGCGTCACCTCGCATGGCGGCTGGGCAATCCCCTCGAAGCCCGCGCCTTTCAGTCGTCCTGCTTGGGCGAATCGGCAGACCAGCTTGCGTCTGCGCCCTGCAATGCGCGGTACCAATCTGGCTTGATTCTTCCCTCCCTCCGAGCCGTCAACTGGCCTCCCGCCAAGGGGCAGCAGCGCCCGGCTTCTCTCGCCCGGCCCGGCTGGGCTGTGGTCCTTGGCCGCTGCCAGACCCGTGGAGGAGTCGTGGGTGCAACGCAGCCAGGCCAGCAGACATAGGCCGCCGGCTAGCAGACACAGAGATGGCGGATCCGGCAACTGGGTACGACTAAAGCAGCCACATAGCAAGCCTCATGGGCTCCGTATATCTGACCCCGCGCCGCTCCAGGCCGCTCTATTTTTATCCCCGCCACCTGGCGGAGGAAAAGGCTTCAGGGTTCAATAAAGTCACCCCATCATCAGCCCCTTGTCTCCCGTCTCCTGTCACCGCGAGCCGGCTTTTGCTGCCTTAGTCACGGTCTGCCCGGAATCAAGAGGCATCGGGCCTTGTATGGATTCTCCGGCTCACGTGCAGCTGTCGTTGGTGTCGGCGATGTGTTTGTTTCCCCTCCGAGCCGGGGAATCGCCGATCCGCACACTGGCGGCGGTTCTTGACGGGTGTGAAGCAGCTGTATGCGCGCGCACACATGCACACAGCGCGATCGAGCCCGTTTGTCTACGCGGTCCGGACAAGCCATGCCTCAAGGTCTGGCCCAAATGCCTAGCCGTCACGCTGGGGTCACCAACGCTCGCCACCACCTTTTGCGCCCAGAGTGGTGTGCCCAGAGTGTAAGCTGACTTGACAGCTTGAGGCGCCAGTTCCTACCCCTCCTCCCCCCTCCTTTCTCCATAAGAAAAATCCAAGACATGAAAAAAAGCATTCTCGTCATGGTAGTATTTTTCTTCCTGCATGTTGGAACTCTGCTTCTTGACCTACCATGTCGGCCATGTGGCGCGCTTGCGCCTGTCAACGCGAAGCCAGGCACGGATGAGATCCTTGACAGAAGCAAGCGGCCCCTCTGACAGCTCTGGGAACGAGGGGCGAGACCGGACGCTCAGCCTCGGGTTAGACGTCGATGAGCCGCAGTTCGAGACCTCTGAATGATTTGTCCGCTTACGAACCCAGCCGGTCAGGGGGTCTCGTGCTTTGGGCCCCCGGCGGTGCCGACATGACAAGTTGACCACCCCCAAACTCCCCCACCACTTCCTGACTGAGTCACATTGCCACGAGGAGTGCAGGAGCGGGCGAGAGAGAAGAGGCGTGCGAAGAAAAATACAGCTGGTTAGCGCCATTTCCATCTCCGTTCTCACCTATGTATGCATTCAATGCTCCAGAAGATGGAGAAGTGTGCCTTTCTTGTCCGCCGCCGCTCCGCCACGGAAAGGGCCACCTGCAGCAAGCAGACAGCGCTCACGACGGTTGCGTTGACTGCACAGCCACTAACATGGCTTTCTCGTGCTATCTCTATTGTTCCCGCATCCGCGTCTCCTTGATGCCTTGCGCCTCTTCCCCCCTTTCCTTCCCCGCTTTCTTCGCTCACGGACACGGATAAATGATAGTGCGGACCGGAGTTTGAGCATACCCGAAAATAGGCCAGCGGCACCCTGCAGCGCGCTACGACTCATCATACAGTAGTTATTGGTCTCGAGCTTTGGAAGGAAGCTGTGGCTCGGCTTTGATCACAGCGGTGCTTGATTTTTTGCTTCTCGAGGTCAGGTGTGGGGGGCGGGGGGCCGGAAGAATGGACGAAGGCAGTAACGACGGCCAAGATGATGCGCGGCGGCCGGGATTGGGACGCACCCCAGTCCTGACCTCCCCAGTGTTGGTCCGCTAGCTTGGTGTGGAGGGTAAATGGAGGGCCAATGTCTGGTCCTGGGCTTGCAGCTCCGGCATGGCGGCAAGACCTCCGCGAATCTTCCCTCAACAGCAGCACAACACGGTACTGGACTGAAGACGAGAGCGTGGCGGCCAAATGCGCGTCACCTGTCCCGGCAGTCTGGATTGGTCCCGGGAAATGTCTTCTCATTGGGCGGCCATCACCATGTGCCCTTTTATTCCGTTCTCACATCCGTTGGTTGGCCCTTGCTCGGGCAGACCTAACATCTGGACTCGGCTCGAGGACAAGCACGCAACAATACTCGCTCGCTCACGGTTTTGTCCTGTCGCAACCGCCGGAGCCAGCGGGCCGCGCAGGTTTGCGGTGCAGTGCAGGCCTGATTACGCGTGAGTTCTGTCCACGTACCAGCGTCGCAAGGTCAAGGAGGATTCGTCGTGATGAACCCTGAACCCCCCACCCTCCCCCCGGTTTTCCATACTTAGACACGCAACAGAGAGGGGGAGTGGGAAAAAAACGGGCACCTCCACGGCGGCCGGGTTGCGTGCCGGATAAGCCGGGGCCATTGTGCATGTCGGAGCTGGAAGCATTCATTACTCACTTGTCGACGACGAAGAGAGTGGTGTGCACATGCTCTCACAGCGCCGAAACTGATGTCTTCCTGGAGTGGCCGATAGGTGGCGCAGCCTTCGTGGCCGAGCGATGGGGATCTGGGGATCTGGGGTCGACAGTAAGAAGCGGCCGACTCCTCTTTGTCCTGTTCCCGGTGACGCGCCCTGCACGGACTAGGCTCATAGCCCGCTCGCTGTCTTCCTGTCCAGGTAGCCGGGATCGAGTGTCGATGGAGGAGACTGATGGTTCAAGGTCTAGCTAGTTGATGCTGGTCAAGGCTGTGCCCGTCTTGCATCTGCACGCACGCGAATCAGACACACGACTAAGCGAGCGGACCCTGATCGAGAGACACGGCATCGCTATGACTCTGCTCTGCATTCTCAACAGGGCTGCGGCTGGACCTTGTCCTCCTGAGCCCGGAGAGGAAGCCGAAAGAGGAATTTGACATCCGGGCCATGAGGCGCCGACGGCCTTGGCCAGAGCGAGCGGCTGGCACGGCTGTCGTCATAGTCGTCGTCTGCTTTCGCCCATCGCCGTTGCAGCCGCCAAGGGGGTACGCGCCTTGCAGGTGGTACTATGTCGGCGGAGAAGGGCCGTGTAACGCGGATTAGTCTGGCCCTCTTCCATGAAGGTCATGATTGCCATGGTGGCGGCCATGGCTGAAGATGGTCGTGCTTGAGGAGCCAATTGTCTGAGGCGATGATAAGATCGCACTGTGCAGATACTGTAAGCTTGCCCGAAACCCCCCTACACCTTCCTGCTGCCTCCGTAACTCGGTGTCGCTACATGGCTTAGGTGTGCGCACATCGCTACTAGCTACACCCCTCCATACACTTGCCGACCATAGGGCAACCTATCTCGCTGGAACAGCCGCCGCTGGAGACTGGTAGCGATCGTGAAGCGGCCTCTATTGGCATTTTACCAATCAACCCCCCCTTCCCCCTCTCCCTTTCCCCTTCCATCCTATACGCAGGGTACGTAGCCTGCGAACGTGCTTCGTGTAAGCAGTTTCCGGTCTAGCCTCCAGCCCCCCCCTTGACAGCACCGCGGCTCCTGGGCAAGATGTCGGGGAAGCACCTCGTGCAACTGGGCAACCAAGAGCGGAGAGACGAGAAAGGAGGGAAGGGAGAAGGGGGGGCCGTTCCGAAGGCCTGGGCGCAACGGCCCGGGCGACATGGTCTCCAAGTGAGCGATGACCGGAGACGACCCCTGCACGTCATGGGCGAAGTCCAGCCCGCTGCCGCGTGAGTTGCTCGTCCTCGGCAGCGTCGCGGGCGCGTTTCCTGACGTCGTCAAGCGACTCCCGGGCCCGGCAGGGTGAGTTTGTACCGCTTAGGGGGCGGCGGTGAGTGCGCGTGTAAAGTATCAACCCCCCAAACTACGCCAGGATGGCACATGGCAACTGGGTTGGGATGTGGGCTGACGCTACAGGCCGAGAGAGGAGAAGGGAGGAACCTCGCCGACGCCGCGAGAACGCGCCCAGAAAGTTGGCGCGAGTTGGCGCAAGATCGCGAAGGAACGAGGCAGTTGCGTGGGCAAGGACAGGCAGACGAGGGCGTCGCGATGCCCCTCTTCCGCATGTAAGCCCCGTTCCCATCTCTTGCGCCCACAGGGCCGCTCCTTGGACTCGGCACAGTGGAGTCAAACTCTGTGCTCACGCGAGCTGCCGGCCCATAAACAAGACGCGAGAATATGATGGATCTCGCAGCAGGGCGCCGACGAAGCGTTCGCGATAGCTGGAATCGCTAGGCACAGGCTTGTCCCGGGAAACTTACAGGATGACGATGTAAGGATGAAGATGGCGGAGGCGGACCGAATCCAAGAGCGTACCGTGCATGCACGGAGCACAGACTACCAGGGGTAGCGAGGACTTGTTCTGTGCCATGATAATGGGCAAGACGTTGGCGCCCGCCGTCTTGGATCGGCACGGCCAGACCAGCGACAGCGCTCGGCGGCCTGGCCTTTCTCGTTCCAGATTCAGCAAAAGATGACGGCAAGGTGCGGCAAAAGTTGTGCTGTGAGGCCAGGCCAGGCCTGAGCCGGGCATTCTCTCGTCTGCCATGCTCCAAGCCTCCGGCCTTTCGTGCAGCGCGGGCTGCGGCAAAGCAAGTAGTAGCCCGCCTGGGGGCCCTGCTGAGAGGACTGGGGAGCCCATCAAAAGCAAGGGGTGGTGGGTGCGTGTGCATGCACACATGTGCGGAGCGGCGGCTGGCGATAGATGCAGCCAGCGGAGTCTGTAGCACGCGACCTGCAGGGAACGTGGTCGTCGCGGGCGAGGTGGCGAACAGCGCGGGCGAGAATAGAGACAACAAGGTAGAGAGAGGCAGATAGGCGGTTAGATCAAGGAACAAAGCCGCGGACAAGGACTGCCAGTACGGAGCAGAGGCTGGAGGGCAACACTGACAGCCCGGGCTGGAGTCCCCAAAAGAGCAAACAGAACCGGGACAGAGCTCGAGTGCAGGGGATGAGAGAGATGGAGAGAAGGCAGAGGCAGAAGAGAGAGCGGCCACGCGGTTAGCCGAGCGAGTAACGGGCGCCTCAGGGCGCCATTTTTTCTCGCTCATGGCTTTTGGGGGGGGAAGGGGGGAGGAGGATAAACGCGACCAACAAGGCAATGGCCAATCAATAATGTGGGGCGCGACTTGCCCGCGGCCGGAGGGGAAGGAGCAAGGCGGTAGGCGAGACGGGCAAAGAGACAGGAATTCAAACCGTCGATAGCTTCGCTCCTCATCTGCATCCCTTTGCCATACTCTGCCCTTGCCCTGCAGCGATGACGACGATGACCTCCTGTCGCCGCCTTGCTGCCCCCTTCTCGTCGGCTGCCGTGCTCCTCCCCTCCTTGGCCGCGTGCTCGCCTGGCCACGGCTGCCGCCCTTCCCCGCTCGCGCGTTCGCCCTCCATACGCCGTCTGGCCTGTTGGGCGGAGAGAGCGCCCCTCTACCCCTCCCTGGGGCCGAGCCTTGTCGCGACAGCGACACGGGGACGTCGTCAATCCAACGGCTCCATCGACGTCTCATCGCGTCCGCGCGCGTGCCGCGGTGCGATCTCCCTACAGCAGCGCTAACAACGGCCCAAGGCGAGCGCGGCCCTGGCACTGCGTCCGGTACCGCCCTGTCCCCGTACAGTACGACCCCGGCCAACGCA
>KN173777.1:73251-88904 GCA_000758425.1 Nilaparvata lugens yeast-like symbiont | reverse complement strand
TCCCCAAGCTTCTGCTGCCGGACATGCCGCTTCAGCAGCCGCTGCTGCTGCCTCTGTCTGGCCTTGCTCGCTCCTCACCAGGGGTCTCAACTGCTCGTTCCGTCATCCCGGCCTGCATGGTTACGAGTACAGCTTGCCAGCCAGGTACAAGTCCGTCCGCACCACGCGCCATCTCGCAGTTGACGATTACTACTTGGACGGGGCTTGGCCACTATCGGGCTACACGTCCTGCCCTTTTTCCCTTCACGCCCTCGCCCAACCTTCTGATCCCTCGCGAACCTTCTTCGTCCAAAGACCTGTTCTCCCTTGACGAACTTCGTCCCGAGAGGGTAGAACCTTGAAGTGAGCTTTGTCTCACGCTTGCGTCCCCTTCTTCGCTACTCTGCTCTACGTCTCGACTCCGCCTATAGTCTGCCCTGGCCTTCGACACTTCTTAAGAGACGGTCTCACGCCCTGCCGTCCGCTCCTCCCCCTTGGCACTCACATACATTGTATTGAGCCCTTCACTCTTTTTCTGTTTGCTTTTCCGTGTTCTCCTCTGCGTCAAGCAATCGCAGGTTGTCTGCGATTGCTTAGCCACTCTTTACGGTTAGGCCCATCGTCATACCCTCCTGGTGTCCTATACGGCGCGTCCCTCTTTTCTCCGCCGTCAAATCTTTCCTCTCGACGCCTGATATACGACAACTCGGCCTCACTCTCTCGCTCTTGTTCCCGTGCTCTCGTCCCTTTTTCTTGAATCCGTTGATCGCTTTCTCTCGCTTCCTGCCAAACTCCCACACAATGACTCCTTATCAAGCACAATGGAGCTCCTGGGCTTACTCGGAACTCGACCCCTTTTCACCTTTTCCGCCAATCTCTAACTATCCCGCCTATCTCGCCGACTTCATGGAAACCTATCAGACCCACCACAATCGCCACATGACACACCACCACAACATGTCCAGGGCAACCGAATCCAAGCCTCGCCTGTCCAAGGATGAGGTTGAAGTACTCGAGACCGAGTTTCAAAAGAACCACAAGCCAAGCAGCAGCACCAAGAAGGCTCTTGCCGAGTCTATGCGAGTTGACAATGCTCGAATCAATGTACTTCATCCTAGCTCCTTCCGTCCGCTTCTCCCCCGACTGACTGAAACCACTCCTCCCCTCGGCAGAACTGGTTCCAGAACAGACGCGCTCGGGAAAAGAAGGAAAACAATATCCGAGAGTATGAGGCCAAACAGCGGCTGGAAAAGGAGAAAGCAGAAGCTGAGTCGGGACATCAGCCGGAAAAAAACCGGCAACGTGATTTGGTCGCCTCTAGCGCCCCCTTTCCGGAGCCTCGCACGAGCCTGGCGTGTCGAGTGGATTCCTCTCGGTCTCCGTCGTCACATTCTATGGTAGATGCCTCCAGCGACACCACAGAACCGAGAAAGACCGGTGACATGAGCTCCTCTCCCCTTTCAACTCCTCAGAATAGGCCATCAACCCCCGAAAACAGCAAACCCCCGGCCACGGTTAAGTCGGAGCAAGATGACATGTTGACCAAGGAGTTTTGTCATCAGCTTGACGGCTACTTCGGATATGCCGATTTCAGCATCGGTGAAGTCCCCATGGATGATGCCCATATCCTGTTGTCAGCCGATTCCAAACCAACTGGCCAGCAACTGTTTCGCAACCTTCAGGGCCTAGTCGACCCTGATACCGATGGCCAGGACAGTGACGGGTTTGAGAAAAGTTTTGCCGTCTCCTCCCTTTCCTGCACTTCGCCAGTCACCACCGACGGCTCCCTTCCAGCATCACCTCAGGCCATGGACGTGGCGTCGCGTCGAAACCGTCGACCGGCGCCTCTAGCCATTAGCGGATCTCGCGCTCATTCGTGCTACACTCCAAAAATCATGACCGATCTAGACAAGAGAGTCGACCGATCAAGTCCTCTACGCCGTGTGTCATCTTCTACTGGCTGTTCTAGGGTGAAGAAGGTTGTCGCTATCTCGCGTAGCCCCTTTGACATCAATACCGACACGCCATCGTCCCACCTCAAACGCTCCCCGACCGGTGCGCGAGCACCTCCGACTCCCGACACACCTTTTGGCACGCAACAGCATGGACCGATGAACGACGCACTCTCATACTCCCTGGATGGAAAATACATGGTCACGGACCTGGCCCTCCAGGACCCAACCCTGGGAACGCCGCCGACGACGCCGGGCTTCGTTGAAGCCTTGTTCAACATGGGGTCTGGCTACGACATGTCTATCTCCGAAGAGGCCCTCATCGATCCCAGCCTTGGCAGGCTCGCAGGAGGGCTCAGCATGGCCGACGTATCAGGCGGACTTTCAGGATACATAGCGAGTCAAAACAACTGCTCTGGCCAAGAAGCTTCTCTCATTTCCTTACAGATGAGCCACGGCTACATGGGAAGCTTCTTTGAAGGTGGCAATGTCGGCTTCGATTGGATCGATATCTCAACACCTACCACTTCCCCAGGTTTTCACCCGCGTCAAGCTGGGTTTATGAACATGAAATATACGAATCTTGACCACGACAGAAGCTAATGACTAAAAAATCAAATGCAAATAAATTCGGAAGAAATATTTTCGCTCTCTGGCCTCGAACTGATACCGCTCAATGTTTTAAGACTCTTAGGCAGTGCATTAAGCAGATAAGCAGAGATTCAGCTAGGTGCTTCATCAATCTACGCACTAGTGAGGCCTTTGTACAACATCTATATGTTTATATTTGCGGGCACGGCCTGGCTTACCGTCTGAAGCCTGCAAACATCCGGCGTATAAATGAGAAGTATTTTGGCAATATATGAAAGGGGGACGTCCTATGACATGGCAAAGGAAGAGGATTCCGATGTTTCCCAGGGCGGAGGGCTTTGGAGGGCTTAGATTTTAGGTTTTGCGGCGAGGCGCTTTCGGAGCATCGATAGGAACAGCGGGATACCCAGAAGCCGCGGCAACTGGAGGCGATAATCCGGCTTAGATAGCTCGGTGAGGATATGAACGTCCAGTGCTCAGACATAGGGATTTGTGGCGCCCGAGAGACGAATTTTGGATTGGATGGAGTCTGCAGGTAGCATACCTATAGACTATGAAATGATGGGTATATATACATTTCACAGCCGAAAGAAGTTGACTACCTTTGGATGGTTGTTGACTGTTCGATAAAATAATCCTCACTTCCTATGCCAACTACCCGCTGACTGACTTGGCTCTGTCAGAGAATCACGAGAAGGCGAGTAGTGCATGAGGTTTCATAAAGCCCAAAGGCCGCGCATCCGGCCAGTAACTCTACCCCGTTTAGCGTTTTTGTGCTCAGCGCCTTTCCGTAGCCTCAAACACCAAGAATATGCGTGATTTCCCGCTAGTTCACCCGTGATGTGGATTGCACCCAGTGACCGCAGGCGTTCTTCGCGTTTGAGCAGCGGCCGTGGAGCGGCAGCGGAAATGGCAATAAGAAAGTTATGGGATGCTCACAAAGCTCTACGTCTTGTCACTTGGCTGGCCCTCGGCCAAAGAAGTGCCGCCTCACCGAGATTCACAGTCAATGGCAAAAAAATTTGGGTGTGATGATTACACTCGAAGGGATGGAGTAGTCTCTGATCCTCAAGCTGAAAAGGAGGTTTGGTTCGATAGCAGACGTGGCGATTGTCGATCACGCGCGTGACGTTGCCACATAACAGGGCATGTTCAAAGGAAGCAAAGATCTCTCCCGACTCCCATATTTAATTACATATTAATTACACAATTAAACCATAGGCTCCCTTCCTTGCTCCCTGTCCCGCCGGGCCTGTGATTCTCATAACAATTGAAACACGGTCATGCTTGTGCGTTTTACAGTACTTGGACCCCTTATACCGTGACAGACCTCGGATTACACATATTAAGAGCTTTTGTAGCGTATTAAATCTATCGGAATAACTCAATTGAGCGATCGAATGATTCAAAACTTTGCTCACTTCATTACATCGTTTTCGAGCCCTCCTCGATTCTTCTCCATGTCTTTGGTAACAAGTTGCCCATAAGCCAGTAGTTATCTCCATAGTCCTGGCCAAGCATGTAAGAAGAGTTCAGTCCTAGTTTTTCATCGACAGGCTGATTATAGTACATAACCATATTACCGGGTGGATTTAGTCTAGACTCCGTGTGGTCGCCTTGACGGAAAACAGAGGAACTAAAGTCAGCGGATCTGATCAGGTCGGCCTTGGTCAAGTTGTTAATAAAGATTGGCAAAGCGTCTGACTCGCCAAAGAAAGCGTGTAGGTCTTTTCCACTCTCGAGATTCTTTCAGGTGGTTCGCAAAAGACTCAGGGTCTGTTGGCTTGATGTTTGTTGGGCCACATGACAACGATGATGGAGGGCAATGGGCCCGAGGATTCCCCTCGCAAGCTTTGAGGAAATGAATTTAAAGGTCAACTGTACCATGTTCTGTGCATACACACCTGCCGCCTCGTTGCGCAGTTGTGGAAGCCAAAATCGAGCGTTGAAGAAACTCACAACGATGAAGGGCCGTGATCCTGGTCTACTCAATGCGATCGCCCGAGTGACCCATGCTGTGAGTATGTCACCTTCGCTGACGAAACTATCATCATTAGAGTCCTTCGGAAGCTCGGCGAGCTGCTGTTGAACCTAGCTATGTGGCCGGGTTAGAGCTCCTCTGGGAAGATAAATCGCCCTCAATTCCAGAGCAGGGTTCCAAAACTTTCCCACAGATACCGCGCCATAAGCGCAAAACTACCTATAATTCCGAGGCGATGCCGCTCGAGCGCAAGCGTTTCCCTCCCCTTATCAGCTTGGTCTTCGATTTCTTTAAGAATATCCTTTCGGGCGCCAAGAATGGGCGGGACCTCTTGCTCGCGCCCAGCCAGCACAAGCGAACAACTACGTAGTAACACCTGCTGACCTATAGCGTCCATCATGGTATGGGGCCATATGATCGCGACGAGCGTCGCGTTGCGAAACGAAGTGATGTGTAGCGATATTTGAGGTAAATATCGGCGTATCATTTCTTCGATTGTTTTAGGATAGTCTGATTGCGCAACGAGGGATCGGAAATCTGTCAAGATTGGTTGAATGGACGGTTCGTTAGTTGACTCGGGGAAGCGACAAGCAATCGGGTGCTCCTCGATTGCCATGGCAGGGAAGGCATCGTGAGTGAAGGACACAGCTGGCCGGTCAACTGTAAACGGTATCGGGACATGAATCTCCAGCTTTCCTGTCTTTTGCATAGGTAATGTAAGAAATTTATTGTATCGTGTCAGAAAGCGAAATGGCAGGCTTTTCTCCTACTCTTGGTTTGTGTCCGTACCTTGAGCTTCAATCTCCCACCGAGCTTTTTCCAATCACCAATCTCCAGTAGCCTTGAGAGGGCGCCATACAACTTTTTTGGGTCCAGGACATCGCTGAACCGCATCACCCAGGATACGAGCTTGTGATTGTGTATGGCATCGTCAAAGGTGTGCAAAGGATAAACGTCGTCTTTTTGGGCATTGAGATGTGAGCTCTGCTCATTCATACTGTGTGACGTGTTCACTTTAAGGCTCCATAATTGGCTTTGTCGGGTCTAATACCAGGATCCGATGGGAGATGTGTGGTATGATAGCTCGTCGAAGATCATAGGTGATGAGGTTTACGTGAAGATGGAGTGAGCTTGCGGGGCAGGGGTAGTCTGTATAACAAAACTATCCTACGAGGTTTTAAAAAATAATATGTGCTTGACGATTGCATATCTGTAACCGACCGAAGCTAGAGCACAAAGCTTATTTAGTTACCACTGTCAGCGAAAACGGTGGCTTGTTCCGATGAGTTTTCCGGCCAGGATATGATTTCGGGTAACGTCGATCAGTCATGTCCCGTTCCATGAAGAAGCGACAGCAACATACCTGCGACTATGACTTACTTAATCTCATAGCCTTATAGCTCGTAGCGAGCATTGGATATGCCAGGAATATTGTATTGTCGACGGGGAAATCTGGAAGCCTCAGACAAGAAAAAAAGGGACTGCTGGAGATGCAAACACATTCCATAGCTGGGTTAGCACAGCTAGTGTACCACCCGCTCATTTTGGTGTGGGGTCACGGCAGACCAACCAAGCGAATCGGCGAAGACGCTTATTTGGTCTGCCGCGATCCCACAACGGGAAGTAAACCCTCGAGTCCTATTTCTCTCTGAGGCGGCTGAGTCGAATCGAGCTTGGCAGGCCCGACAAAAACTGTCGGGAATTCTCATGCGATATAAGGTTTGCCTGCACAAAGCCGCAAGTAAGCGGTCAAAGTACGCAATCGGCCATCAATACCATCTCCTTCTGTCTTATGCTTAGCTTAAAAAAGTCGCCACTCCATACAATTCACTTGCGCGGAATCCGAAAGTTGTATAATAGATGGGTCTGGCCTGGGAGATCAGACCAGTCCAGACCAAAATATTTTGATCGGACCGGTTGGTCGGACGGTCCGATCAACGAGACCACAAAAAGTGGGTGACTTATACTTGATTTGATTGGATATACATATCTTGCGTATCCAAAGTCGGGATGAACACCTCAATCTAACCGAGGTTTCTGGAATTGGTCGATCCACCGGCGACCTCTGGGCCTCGTCCCTACAGCGCTCAACTTGTAGAAAGGCTCTTGAAGATCTGGTGTTGGATTGATGACATTCCCCCAAAGCAGAGGCTGAATACGGTCATTTCCCCTCATTGATACACACGCGATTTGCCGCGTCTAAGCCACGTGACATCCGCGCTTGTACGAAGTACTCCATCCCGGTATACAGCCGCGGATCCTCACCTCCGCTGCAACCAGCATCTACCCTACACCATATGGAGAGTTGTGCCAGTCGTTTCATGACGATCCGTGGCGCGAAGCGACTGTTACTTGCTTGCTTTATTGATTTATTGAATTGTTTAAAGTCGTATGCGATCCGTGCTTGTGTACGTGCGCCATATCTCTTGGTTGATTGTTTTTTGTGCTGTTTATACGTCGTGCCGGCGCAGCGCATAACACGGACTGAGGTCTCGTGCCGGTTAGCTCAGCCCAGAGGGGCTACCCGACGTGAAAGCACCCCCTAACGGGAGCCAATCATATTACAGAAGACCCGGGCCAATAAGGGAGCCAAGGTCCTGCGACGAAGACAGTGAACCAAACCGAGCGAGGCTCTTCCCCTAAGCCTCCTCGGGTGACGGAGAGTTGACGTCGACAAAAGAAAACTCGGGCGCCAAAGGGAGGCGCTTCTAGAAGCGGCGTTGAACCTCCTCGAAGGAGGAAGTTTGGAGCCATTCCCCGAAGGAAACGGCACCTTCAGCCGAGCCTAGAATTCAGCGGATCCCAGGATTTGGCTGCCTGGGCCCGCCACGGAGGCGAGCTCGCTGCCGGCCAACCTGACAGAAGAAGTGCTTTGGGGACTTTTCTTTCCCACAAGAGCAGGTGAGGAGGGCATTGTGGTGATTAAACCGACGATGGTAACCCGCAAAATCCCCGTGCCCCGACCGGGCAACGACAAGATGCCCGAGAGCACGACGCGAGAGGCGTATTAGCTCTGGATTCGCGCGAATACTGGACGGGATGCCAAGACCCTGGTAGCGGGTAGGGGCTTCCTGCGTCCAGTATTCGTTGGCCGTGGCCTTGTACAGCAGGACTACAGCTCGCTTGGCCCTCGCGATGGTGGGAAGACGTGGGGACAGGCCATGAGACACGCCTGCTTGGCAAGGGCGTCTGCTGCCTCGTTCCCCGGAATGCCGACGTGGCCGGGGCACCAGCGTATTCCAACAGCCCCGCCGTCGATCTCGAGGGCGCGGTCTCTGAGCGGCCTCGCCGTCGCGAGGTTCCGGAAATGATCAATGTGCCTGGAAGCCGACGGCGTGGGAATGCCGGCCAGGAGACGGAAGGCGACCTCTTGATTGTCGAGGCATATGGTGACGTTGGCGGCGAGCCGCACCATTGGGCAATTGAGGGCAGCGGCAAGACCGTGGACTGCTCCGATAATCTCGGCGTCGTAGATCTCGGCTACAGGGCCGAGAGGAACGATCCCCCGGCAGACCTCTTGCGATGAGCCACGGTAGACCACGAAGCCGGCGCCCGCGCTTTCGTTGATCAGGGCGCCATCTGAGAAAACGAAGAGGTCCATCGCTGGGTGGGTCTTCTGCCACCGGAGGAAGGAGTGTCGACCATTAGCCCGTCGTCCCATAGCCCTGATAGCTGCCAAGCCGGCTTCACGGTCAGGCTCCCATGGGAGAGACAAGTAGTCGTTGGAGAGCTCAGAGGAAATTGTCCGTCGGATCCAGCGCATCCGGGGGGAGTTCTATCTTCTCCGCGGAGTGTTGAGGGTCGGCTGCTGCAACGCGGACAGTAAGGCGGTCGTGGATCCGATCAAGCCACGCCCTCGCCGGGCCCCAGCCCGCTTCTCCAAGAAGAGCTGGGATTGGGGTTGTCTGGTAGACGGGGAAGACAGCCCTGGAAGCCGCGTTGATCTGCACTTGCACTCGGGCAACCGTCCCCTGCGAGGTCCACGGCGAAAGCCACGTCTCGGCTCCATAGAGGAGAGTGGCGAACACCGTGCCCTGGAGCGCCTGCCGGAGAAGGGCGCTGCTGATGCCCCGAGCGGTGTTGGAAAGTCTCCTCACGTGGCTCGTGATGGCTTGCGCTTTTGTACACAGCTTGACCTGGTGTTGAAAACTCAGGCACCGGCCCAAGAAGACCCCTAACCACCGGGTGTGGTCGTTGGGCTTGATCTCCGACCATGCCTCGTGGAGGCTGGGCTCGAGGGGGAGCCACGCTTCCGATGGAAGTATTGTAGCTCCGACTTGGATATTTCGAAGAGAATCCCATTGTCTCGGCCCCAGGCAAGCGTGAGGTCAAGCTGCTCCTGGAGAAGCTGGGAGCAGCGCGGGATGGTGGGTGCGGAGGCGCGGATTGCAATGTCGTCCGCATATCCATACCAGCCACGAGAGAGACAGAGCAGACCCTCTATGGCAAGTAGGAAGAGGATTGGCGAAACCTGGGAGCCCTGGGGCAGTCCACAGTGGACCGGAAACTGGGGGGAGGCGGCGCCATCAAGTCGGATCGTCGCCTCTCGATGCTCCATGAAAGAAGCGACCCACCGGACCAAGTTTGGTGGCCATCCTTGAGTGCGGAGGCGGTGGCAGACCGGCGAGGGACTGCGCTACACTGGTCCTTGGCCACGACGCCATGCCGAAGAGAGATGTACGCGAGCCGCCGGGCGACGAGCCATTCGAGGCCTTTCCCCAGGCAAGACAGGAGAGCGATCGGCCGATATGACTGGGGGAGGGACCAGCCGCGCTTACCTATCTTGGGTATAATAACCACATCTGCCTTATTGAAGGGGAAAGGGGTGATGACCGACCCGGTCACACTCTTGGAAGAGGGCGGCGATGCGTGCATCCACGAGAGGCCAGGCCTGCCGGAGGGCGGCTGCAGTGATTTTGTCCGGTCCTGGGGCCGAAGACGATACCTGGCAGCATGCCCGGTATACCTCTCTGTCAGTGAAGAGGGGCCACGGAAGGAGTTGCCGAGCCACGGACGGAGTACCCAAGGGAATGTCCTTATGGTCGAGATGCCGACTCAGGAGAGCATCTTGGAAGAGTAAGGCTTTTATGGCCGTGAAGACATGACCTTGCAGCCCCAGGAGGGGGGAGAAGAATTTGCCTTCCTTTTTTTTGCTATCGAACGACCTGGTAGGCTTCGGTGAGGTCCGCCACCTGCTCGATCTTGCCGCGCCAGAAGCCGGCCTTGGCCTTCCTCGCCACCTTTTTGAAGGCCCGCCGTTCTTGGACTGCCAAAGTCCCAGCTTGGCGGGCACGGCAGAGGACATGGTGTGGGGCGCGACACTCCTTAGTCCACCAGCGAGCTCCGCAGGCCCGGTCCTTTGACCTGGGGGCACGATGCTTCTAGGGCATCTGAGATGGCATCAACGAGAGTGGACGCTTCCTGGTCGAGATCGGAGGAGGAAAAGGGGCAAGCCTCTCGGAGAGGACGTTGCGGAAGGTGGTCCAGTCACACTCTTTATACCGTAGCCGGCTCGGGACTGGCGTGTCCCGGGCCGTTATCGGCAATAAAGGAAAGCAGCGTCCGGTAATCAGAGCCAGCGTCGGGGTCGAGGCGAACATCTCACCGAGCCCTAACGCCGTCATTGGCGAAGAAGAGATCCATGCAGGCTCCCGCGTCATGCGTAGACACCCACGGGGGGTTGCAAAGGTAGAGACTCCTCATCCCCACCCACGCCAGGAGGGAGTCCCCTTCTACCTGATCAGAGGTTGCCGCCGGGTCCCATTCCGAATGATGGATGTTGAAGTCACCAGCTAATACGTCGGGGGCGGCATCATCAAGAGAGAGGAGTCGGAGACCTTTACCCGAATCGCCGCTGCCAGGTGGAGCATTGTTAATGTTCCAGCAATCCACAGCTCGTCTTCCACGGCGGGACACACAGACCCGGAGAAGATCCCGGGAGTGGGCGCTTGGTTGTAGAGGGGAAAGCCCTCTCCCCTTTTGGACGTACCTCATGACCGGGGTGCCCTCGGCCTCGAACCATTAGAGCTTTGATCGAGGGGACGGGGGGGTGGGACTGGGCAAGACGATTGTGACTTGGGGCACGGCAGATGCTTGAGTCTCGGAGGTCCCCTGAGAAGGGGCGATACCCGGAGGGGTGCTCGACGGTGCAAGGCATCCCAAGTCTTGCGGCCAGCACGCCTGATAGCCCGACGCCTGTCCTTGCCCGGACGGACGAGGTCCCCGTTCTGAACCTTGAGGCGAGCTGAGCAGTCTGGGGAAGCCGACGGGCGCCGTCCCTTGCATTTGAGGCACCGGGGAGGGGTGGCACACGGCCCGACGTGGGCAGCGGCGGTGCACTGACCGCATCGCCGAGGACGGGTGCATGAGTTGACGTTGTGGAAGCCGTAGCAGCTCGAGCAGCTCGAGCAGACGGGGAGGCCTGGCCGATCGTCGGCCAAGCGGAACCGGGCCGACCGGGCAAAGAGACGGACGGTGGATGGGAGATGGTTTAAGCAGCGGCAGCTGCCACCACAACCCGAAGGCAGCCCACTTGCCCGGAAGATTACCCTTACCGCCTGGTCCCCGCAAGAGAGTATATCGACGACACGTCGATAACGGCAGCGGTAAGCTCTCGGCGGAGTCTCTTCCGTCGACATTTTCTCACGTTAACTTGCGGCATTGTACCCAAGTTTGGGGACCAGACCAAGGAGCATCGTCAAGCGGTTTTCTTGCCGTTCTACCGGCGCATCGCCGGTGGGAGTGCGAAAGCTTGCAGAAGCTTCCATGAGGCTGCCTGCTTTCTCGGGGGGATGGGGCGACGAGAGCGAACCCAGTGGGTACACGCTGAACGTCTGCAAGCAGCAAGCAGCTCAGGCTGGTTCATAAACCCGCGGAGCCGGGAACGGACGAGGAGTGACTCCCGGGCCTGCCAATCATTAAGAGAGCCTTCAGCTCCTCTACAACCGGGGATGAGAGGCCCTTCATGAGCCGTACGCTGCCCTCATGCCAAGCAAGGAGGGAGGCAGCGAGTGAGTTCGTCTGCGATGCAGGCGGGCCGCGGATTCCGGCCGGAGGGTTCTTCCTGGCGGAAGGGCACGGCTGAAGGGACCTGGCAAATTATGACTAAGAGCCTTATGCGAGGCGGTCAAGGGAATTGAAGGGGTGGAAAGAGCTCGTTCCTCTAAGCCTTTCTTGAAGCCTGACCTCACACCACCAAAGGTGGAAAAGAGCGCAGGGGAGTGGCTGGACAGCCGATGGAGGCCCGTAACGACCGGAGGGGAAGCGTGCTAGATGCGACGCTGAATGTCCCCGAAGAACGAGGAGACACGGAGCCAGTCCCTAAATGCGACGGCTCCGTCGTCCGAACAAAGGACCCAGCGGATCCCTGCATCCGGGTGCCGAGGTCCGCCGCGGATGTGGGCCTGGCGCCGGCCCAGCCGGCAGAAGAAGTGCTTTGGAGACTTCTTCTCCCCGCAAGAGCAGGTCAGGAGTGCATCGTCGTGCTGAAAACGACGGTGATGCTCAGCAAAGTCCCCGTGTCCAAAGCGGGCAGCCAGGAGAGTCCAGGGTGCGCCGGTCCAGGGCCGCAAGTTCCGGGTTGATGCGAGTGCTCGGAGAGATGCCGAGTCTTTGTTATCGGGTGGGCGCCTCTCTACTCCAGAAGTCCGCCACCGAGGCTTTGTATCGTGATTCCACCATTCGCATGGCTCTAGCGATGGTGGAAGAGAGGGAGGAAGGGTACGCGGCAGGCTTCCTTGGCCAGAGCGTCTGTGGTGTCGTTGCTTGTGATGCCGGAGTGTCCGGGGCACCAGCGGACGTTGACCGCCCCTGGGCCAGCCCCGGTGCCGCATTCTCTGTTTGGCCAAGGCGCTGCGAACTCCCGGAATCGCTGTATCTGTCTGGAGCTTGTCGCGGTGGGAGGCCTGTGAGCAGCTGGAAGGCAGCGTCTTGGTTATCAAGGCAGACTGTGACATTCGTGGCATAACGTGCCATGGGGTTCTGGAGGGCAGCAGCCAGTCCACCGACAGCTGCGGTAACCTCTGCGTCGTACACCTCCGCAGAGGGACCCAAGGGGATAATACCCCGGCCGACCTCTTGCGTGAGGCCGCGCTGTATCACGAAGCCACCACCTGCCTTGCCATCGACCAGAGCGCCGTCCGAGAAGACGAAGAGGTCCATTACTGGGCGGGATCGCTGCCATCGAAGGAAGGAGGCTCGGCCTGCTGCCCGTCCCACAGCGCCGATGGTCTCCATGCCGTGCTCTCTTTTAGGTGACCACGGCGGGAGGGTGTGTGTCCCCGGAGAGCTCGGGGGACATTCTTTGTCGGATACAGCGCATTCGGAGTGAGTTCCACCGTTTACGCAGGGGATGTTGGGGGTCCGCCGCTGCCACCCGTACTTCGAGGCGGTCGTGAGATATCTCGAGCCACGCGCGTGCTGGTCCCCATCCTACCTCCCGAAGAAGAACGGGGATATTGGCGTCGTTTTGTAGACCGGAAGAATCACCCGGGCAGCTGCGTTCATCTGCACCTGGACTCGGGCGATAAGCTTCTTTGAAGTCCACTGGGAGAAGCACGTCTCTACCCCATGCAGAAGAGTGGCTAGGACTGAGCATTGCATCAACGGTCTGAGAAGAAAGCGGGCTGATGCCCCGGACGGTACTTGCTAGCCTTTTCATGTGACTGGTCATAGCGAAAGCTCACGAGCACGCCAGCTTGACGTGGTGCGGAAATCGCAGACCGCGGTCAAGGAACAAGTCGTTGGGCTTGATTTTCGTCCCCGCTGGAAAGATTTTGGGTTCGGGAGGGGAGCCGTGCTTGCGGTGAACGAACTGGAGTTGGGTCTTAGGTATTTCGAAGGAAATACCGTTTTCCCGCCCCCAGGCGAGAGAGAGGTCCAGCTGCTCTTGGAGACGTACAGCACACTGTTGGATGGTAGGAGCAGAAACGTGGAAGGCCGCGTCGTCCGCATATCCGTAGCCCCCTCGGCACAAACGTAGCAGATAATCCATAGCCAGGAGGAAAAGAATCGAGAAAACCGGAGAGCCCTGTGGTAGACCGCAGCGGATGGGAAATCGGGGGGAGGACGCGTCCAGCAGAATGACTGCTTCATGCTTGTTCATGAAGGAAGCCACCCACTTGACTAGGTTCTCAGGCCATCCTTGGCTTCGGAGCCTGTGGCAAAGCCGGCCTCGTTCGATGCCTTCGAAGCCGCCCTGAACATCGACTGTCATGATACCTGCGACCTCTTTCTTGGCCCAAGCTGCCTGGACATCACAGAAGAGAGCTGTGGTGAGGTTGGTCGCTGATCGGCGGGGGACTGCACTGCACTGGTCTCGAGCTAAGACTCTGTACTGCAGAGAAATGTGAGAAAGGTGCCGGGCGATCAGTCGCTCCAGGCCTTTCCCAAGGCAAGAGAGGAGAGCAATCGGGCGGTAGGACTTGGTAATTGACCAATCCCGGATCCCCTTTTTTGGTAGGACCACCACATTCGCCACTTTGAAGGGGAAAGGATGGTGGCCAGATAGGCATGATTTTTTGTTTATCGTCGTGCCGGCGCACACAACACGGACCGAGGTCTCGTGCCGGTTAGCTCAGCCCTTCGGGGCTACCCAACGGTTTAAAGGTAACTAGAATACCAGACCCTCAAACAAGTTTTTTCGCAACAGAGCCCACCTAGTGCCTGATTGTCCTTAATACGTACCAGCGCCAGTCCTCAGGTTAGATGAGTAGGATGCATTCGCCATGCCAAGCATGAGCTGAGGGAAAACCTCTTAGGCAAACCTCAGAAACCCCCATGCACCCTTTTACGACGGGCCGCCGGGTTAGGATTTGATTTGATTTATTATTTATACGTGTGCCATCCCGGAGGCCAAGCGACGCGGGGGCACGCGCTAGCCACGTCCCCCAGTTCAATGGGCGTTTGGAGACGCCCGGCAAGAAGGTAGCAAAGGGTTCGAAGATCGTCAATCCAGGCCGACCCATGACGCAGCAAAACGGCCTCGCCGGTATGCATGCGCGTATTTTCGCGCGGCTTCGGGGGATTCCCGTGACCGTACGTGTGCTGGGGCGCTTATATGATAGGCTCCAACGCCGCCCTCCAACCTCTCCGAGAGAGGAACCCCAAAAACACAAAGATACAGAGGAGAGAAGAGAGACAGGAAAAGGGCAAAACGAAGAACGAGAGGTAAGCAAAAGAGAGAAGGTAGAGAGCAGCCGGTCTAACTGGGCGGTGGGGCTTGCCGGGGGCATGTTCTCTGGTAGAACTGCGTGTCACGGTACCACTTGGCAAAGCGTACCACCCCTTGGGTCAGTGCCCAGTAGCCAGGCAAATAGCTGCTTGGCCTGTCCGGCCGGGTGTTTCAGGCCGACGTGAGTGCCGGCAGAAGAAGTGAAAGCTCTCATTTTTTTGGCCGCAGGAGCAGTCAGTCAAGCAGCGCCTCGTCGTGATTGAAGCGCTGGTGATACTCCGCGAAGCCGCCGTGGCCTGATGATCGGGTTGCCAACGGGTAGCCCAGCTCGCGGCGTGGAAGAGTTGAGCTCTTTGGGCACACCCGTACAGGCACGGATCTGCAGCTGCTGGTAGGATGCTGGAGCTGTAGACCCCCAGTGGGCCGTCGCTGCCTCAGCATAGAGCTCGTCGGCGAGATGTCGGGCCCGGGCGATAGATGGGCAGGCCTGACGGCACGGGAGGCTTACAAGCCTCCTTGGCCAAAGTGTCCGCCAGCTCATTGCCGGGAGCCTCCTGCATGCCCGGGGCACCAGCGAACCGACACCTCACCTCGGTCTGGACCTACCCTGGAAAGGGCTGCCCATTGCTCCGTCAACTGCTGGAACTCCTTGAAGGCACCGTATGAGGATGCCGTGGGGAGTTTCAGATGCAGCCTGATAGTTGTTTCTTCGTTATCCAGGCAGATTGTCGTGCCGGAAGCGAATCGGGCCAGCGGATGGGACAACGCGACGCGCAGACCCTCAGTGGCCCCGACCATTTCAGCATCATAGACCTCGGCGTGGCGTCCGAGTAGGTAGGAGTGTGCCCTGGCCTACTACTGAATTGCCCCAGTAGATGGCGTAAGTAGCCTGCACCGGCCTGTACTTAGTTCGTCTCTGGAGCCATCAGAGAAGACTACCATTTCGCGCGAAGTGGCCCAATTGAACCACTGGAGGAAT
>KN173777.1:27430-73224 GCA_000758425.1 Nilaparvata lugens yeast-like symbiont | reverse complement strand
CCGCCTGGCCTGTGGCATCGATGTCTGCCCGGGCTTTGTCCCCGGACTGGGTGGCTCCCAGGGCGGAGGCAAAGTCCAGTCGGCAAAAACAATAGGCATGCACGAAGCAAAATCTTCACCATCACTTTGAAGGCTGCAAGGATATCACGTGTGTTGTCTTGTGTGTGGTAGCTTGACTTGCTGAATCAGTTAAAGCAGGTTGCGTTATGTACCTTGTTTTCTCGCCCCGTCTCATGAGCCCTATTTCGCACTACCACGTAGAAGTTCTTTTGTAACTGAGTTGCCCTTGACAAAGCTTATGAATAGTGACGTCTGATATAAAATACTTCTTAATGCACTACTTCGTGGGGTGTGCCGAACGAATACCAGTAGCTCGATACTTCCAAATACTACCTGCCTTCCATTCAAGCCTCCGGCACCGACCGACCCCAGCTTCCCAAGTCTTTGCCGCTGCCTTTCCTCCACCAGTCCTTTTTAATAACCATTCCCGCCCTGTCCCTTCACTACAATCAACCTTCAGCGTCCGCTCGCGTCACAGCATCAACATCGATTCCCCACAACTTTGTTCGAGCATCATTCACATGCTTTCGTCTAATAGAGTCATTTGCGAATGACTTGTAAGTTCCAGCCCTTCTTACCTGATTGTTGCCTCTGCCTTCAGTCTGTATTCTCCCGCCTTGAACCGCTTCACCCTCAACTGAGGCCCGATGCACTGTTCTGTGGCCATAAGTCAACCTCGTTCAGCTGTTTCGGCTCCTCGCTTCGGTAGATTCGATGGGTTTCTATGGTCTTGACGACCACTCACTACCTCTTCAATCGCTCCGGCCCTGCATTGATCCCCGACACCTTCTACCACCACTTCAGCCTCGTCATCGCAAGCTCCCATACTTATGCGATAAGTTGCATTGTATCCTGATTCACTATTATTTCTAGTCTTTTCTATAAATTTCCGCGTCGCAAACACTTGGATTTCGCAATAGATTCATCGCGGCAGTTGCTCCTCAAGCATCTTTTGCTAATATCGCATCTTCAGCCAGCCCATCTCTTGAAATCCGTCATCATGTCCACCCCTATCGAGGGGGGTTCCATCAATGGACACTTGTCGCCCGAAGATCACTCAAACTCTGCGGACTCCAGTGAAGGTGTTCCAAGCGCAAGACATCAGCCCGGTGAACAAAACTTTCGCTTAGAGTCTTCACCGCCAGTTCATGGAGACTACCCCGGCAAGGCCTCAGAAAACTTGTTTCAAGATCATAATATCTCGGGAAGCGACAACGGGTTGAGCCATGATGACGCGTCTGAAGATGCCGAATTTGAGATGCAGGACAGCGTCCCTTCACAACATGATGAAGGCACCGAGCTTGATCGAGAAAGCTCTGCTGACCTGCCGCGGCCTACAAAGCGCAGATCTCCCGTCGCCGAGGAGGAATATATCAAAGCAAATCCAGAGCTTTACGGTCTTCGAAGAAGTGTACGTTGTCTTTTCACGCTGCTCACTGATATCAGTAATGTCTGGCATAGCTGTTAACGCACCTTGCAGACCAGAGCCAGGGAGCCGCGAAAAGTGGTATGTCTGACTTCTCCAAATTTTCAATTCAAAGCGTGAATCTAAAGTAATATCAGATTGAATCTGAAGATTCCGACTCCGATGTCGAGCCAGCCACTCGTCAACAAGTCAAGCGTCGACGTGTCAATCAGTCACAGTCTGGTAAGCCGTGGCTCCTCCGCGTTCAAGTATCCTCACTTTCCTGGCTAACAAGGCATGTCAAGTTTCAAAGAGAGGCACGCCAGCTTTGAACCCATCTACGAACGAGTCCGACTCTGACTCCGATGTCTACGGTGGAGCTCGAGCGAGGACTCAGCAGAAAAAGGCAAGACTGCAGCGTGAAATGCAGCCTAGTCTTGCATTTACGGAGAAGCGCTGGTCTAACCGCCGCGCCGCGCAGCAAGTACAACAGGGTGCTTACGAAGAAAGCGGAGTCGAGGACGAAGAAGAATTGGAACAAGACGCGTATTACGTAGCCGACTATGTTGACGACTCTCCCTACGTCGAAAAGGTTGTTCGCCACCGCGTCAAGGACGGCCTAGACCTACAATTTGACTCAGGTCGTCACGATTTTAAATACTTCATCAAGTGGCAGGGCAAGTCCCATCTGCACGATACCTGGGAAACGATTGAAACTTTGCGGAACGTTCGAGGGTTTCGCAAGGTCGAAAATTACTTCCGGAAAGTTGTTGAACATGAGCTTGATCTCCGCTTTGGTGATGACGTTCCTCCAGAACACAAGGAACAATTCTTTTTGGACCGCGAGCGAGTAGACGAGGCCTATGAAGACTTCACGAAAGCCGAGCGGGTTGTCGCTGTCCGTGACGGCGATGAGGAGACAGAGTATTTTGTCAAGTGGAAAGGTCTGACTTATGAAGAGTGCACGTGGGAGCTTGCTTCTGAAATAAGCGAGAATTTTCAGGATAAAATCGACCAGTTCTTGGATCGGGCCTTAAGGTCTTGGCAATCCGACCGCCGCGAGTCCAACTTGGAGACCCGCTCACGAATGACCAAACTTGATAAGCAACCCGAATATATCCAGGGTGGTGAGCTGCGCCAGTTTCAGCTCAAAGGCCTCAATTTCTTATGCCTTAACTGGACTCGAGGCAACAACGTGATTCTCGCCGATGAGATGGGACTTGGAAAAACTGTCCAGACGGTGTCTTTCCTAAGCTGGCTTCGCAATGACCGTCACCAAGAGGGCCCATCTCTTGTCGTTGCGCCACTAAGCGTCATTCCTGCTTGGTGCGATACCTTCAACACGTGGTCACCAGATCTCAACTACGTTATCTACCTTGGACCCGAGGATGCGCGAAACATTATACGCGACAACGAACTCATCATCGGAGGCAACCCTAAGAAGCCGAAATTCAACGTCCTGGTCACCTCGTACGAATTTATTTTACAGGATTGGCAGTTCCTTCAATCCATCAAATGGCAGGCACTTGCCGTCGACGAGGCTCACCGACTTAAGAACCGTGAATCCCAGCTCTATTCACGCTTGCTGGGCTTTGGCGTACCATGCAAAGTTCTGATCACAGGCACGCCAATCCAGAACAATTTGACCGAGCTTTCGGCGCTTCTTGACTTCCTCAATCCTGAAAAGGTTAACATCGACGAGGACCTTGACTCTCTCTCAGCTGTCGATGCTCAGGAGAAATTGCAAAAACTTCATACTGCCATCGCTCCGTACATCTTACGGAGGACGAAGGAAACGGTGGAATCCGATCTGCCGCCCAAGACGGAAAAAATAATTCGGGTGGAACTATCCGACGTCCAGCTTGACTACTACAAAAATATACTGACGAGAAATTACGCTGCTCTGTGTGATGCTACTGGCGGGCATAAAAACTCTTTACTCAATATTATGATGGAACTCAAAAAGATCAGCAATCATCCGTACATGTTTCCTGGCGCGGAAGAACGTATATTAGCGGGAAGTTCCCGTCGCGAGGACCAGATAAAGGGCCTGATTGCTAGCAGTGGAAAGATGATGCTTCTCGATCAGCTCTTGTCAAAGCTCAAGAAGGACGGTCATCGAGTCTTGATATTTAGCCAAATGGTCAAAATGCTTGACATTCTTGGCGACTACCTGTCGCTCAGAGGATACAAATTTCAACGCTTGGATGGAACGATCGCCGCAGGTCCTCGCCGTATGGCGATCAACCATTTTAATGCTGAGGACAGCGATGATTTTTGCTTCCTCCTTTCCACTCGTGCGGGTGGTCTTGGAATCAACCTTATGACGGCAGACACCGTCGTCATTTTCGACTCCGATTGGAACCCTCAAGCAGATCTGCAAGCCATGGCTAGAGCGCACCGAATCGGTCAAAAGAAACCAGTCAACATATACCGGCTGGTCTCAAAAGAAACCGTGGAAGAAGAAGTTTTGGAGCGAGCCCGAAATAAATTGCTACTTGAGTACTTGACAATACAAGCTGGCGTCACCGACGACGGTAAAGCGGCTTTCAAAGAGAAGCTCAACAAAAAGGGCCTCAAAACTGATGGTCCCACTTCGTCTGAAGACATTCAGCTGGTTCTCAAGATGCGCTCCTCCAAGATGTTTGAACAAAGTGGTAACCAGGAGCGCCTTGAGCAGCTCGATATTGATTCCATACTCGAGAATGCCGAAGTGACGAAGACGAAGGTGGACGACAAGATCAACCTCAGCAGTGGGGGCATTGACTGGGACAATTTCATGCAGATAACTGATGTCAAGGTGGATGATATCAACCTTGACTGGGACCAGATCATACCGGCGGATAAATTGGCGGAAATTAAAGTGGAAGAAGCGAGTCGACAGCACGAAGAATATGTTGCTCAACTAGCCGCCGAAAATGCACCCCGCCGAGCTACAATGAAAGGCCGCAGTAAAGAAAACGACCGTGCAGATCGCCTGAAGAAACGACAAAGAGAGCAGCAACAAGAAGAAGAAGAGCAGCGAGTCCTCATGGCGGACCCTAAACGTCCTTTGAACGACAAAGAGCAGCGAAATCTTATCAAGGCCTATTTCAGATTCGGATCAATGGATCACCGCAGCAAGGACATCATCCAGGAAGCCAAATTTGCCGAGAGAGATCCAGAGTTTGTCAAGTCTGTTCTTGATGACTTCATCAAGGCTGCTGAGCGGGCTGTGAATGAGAACAACAGCAAACTTGCCGAAGAAGAAAAGAAAACTGGAAAGTCTCTTACCAAAAAAAGATAGAAAAGCTGTCTTGATCGACTTCGGCGAATTAAAGAAGGTCAATGCGGAAACGGCGATTGAACGACCGAAACAACTCCAATTGCTACGAGAGGCCATTCGAAGCCAACAAGACTGGAAATCCTTCCGATTGCCTGACGCGACGAAGAGTACCAATTACAGTTGTTCTTGGGGGGCAAGGGAGGACGCAATGCTCCTCATCGGCATCGATAAGCATGGCTTCGGCGCTTGGGTCCAGATCCGTGACGATCCCGACCTACAGATGCAGGACAAACTTTTCTTGGAAGAACATAGAGTAGGTAAGAAGGAAGAACGCTCCAAGGCTAATGATAAACTTAAAGCTCCCGGAGCTGTACACCTTGTCCGTCGCTCCGAGTATCTTCTTTCGGTACTAGAGTCGAAACATCCTGATGACCGTGTTGGTCACAAGTCTATGGACAATCATCATCGAAACAACAAAAAACATCAGCACCTGGTGAATGGCCATCGCGGAAGTGGTACAGCATCACCAGCACCTCATGGCACAAAGAAAAATCGCGAGCGGGAGAGAGATCAATCACACAGTGATCATCATCGACCTCGCAGCCACGCCGAGGACCGCGGGCTGTCTAGGCCAGAGTTTAAGCGCAGGCATGCATCTCACGAGGATGGCCGCAGCCCCAAACATCGCCGTGTAGATGAAGGACGTCGATCTAGCACTCTCGCGGATGACCGTGATGCACTAGATAGACGGCGGCTACGAGACGAAGACGATCGTTACCGTGAGAGATACCGCCATCGCGAGGACTATCGATGTGAGGATTATCGACGTGATGAGTTCCGGCGCGAGGATCGCCGGCGCGATGATCACCGCCGGGAAGATCGCGTGAGATATCGAGACAAAGATCATCACGAAACTCGGCCGCAAGACGAGCGACGAGAAAGTGCACTGAGGCGGCTCGACGAGCTTCGCCGTATCGGCGACGACAAGGACCAACGTGTTAAGAACAACGATGCCATGATCTGGTTTTTGCTCAAGCCGGTGCGGGCCAATTTTGAGAAGATCTTATCAACGACTAAAGAAAATGTCAAGTCAAGCAAAGAGCGAGCAAACATTTTTGGCGAAGAGCTCGTCGCCATTGGAAGGTTCCTCGACGAAACGTTTTCCTATTCTAAGAGCAATGAGGAGATAAAAAAAAATTCTGGTCAGTCTCCATCCTTAAACTTGGTCGCGTGTAGGAAGACACTAAATATGACTCCAGGGATTTCCTGGCAGCGCTTTGGCCGGTCGACGATACAAGCAAGAGTGTCACGGGACAACGCCTGAGTAACATGTATCACACGCTGCATGCTCGGAACAACAAGGAGACCAGCTCCAGCACCACAAAGCTTAACGGAGCCGGCACAAGTCGCTGAGTCCTGACCCGAGAGCGTGTGCTCTTCGTTCGGTGCATTATCTTTTCGATTGTTCCCTGCATCAGCCGGAGTTGAGGTATACGGGAGGGAGATGCCATTTACAGCGTGGACTTTCAAGAGAAAAATACCCCGATTTGCATGAAGAGACGCGAGAGGCGTGAAGGACTTGGTTACAGTCAACTCAGTGACGCACAACGACGGCCTCCCAGGACAGGCACGGTGCTTAGTCAAAGCGGAAGACAATACACCTTACTACAGTTCATCGTCTTATTTGATGTGTTCAATTTCATTTTTTCCCGACTCCTGCGCTCATGAGTCGCATTTGGACACGAGAAGACCGAGATTTTGTGTCTTAATGCTCGCAATGAGGCGTCAGGAGCTTAGGAATTAAGCAAGATAGCGACGATTCATGAGCCTCACTGTCATCGAAAGCCAGTAGTCTGACGACGAAAACCGGGGCTTGCAACGTGGTCAAATAGGCTTGTGAAAGTATGGCTCGTAATGGTTGCGAAAAACAAGCAAGGCGAGCGAAAACGAGTAAGGGGGCAACACAACTCTGGCGACATGAGCGATGGCTGATCCGAAAACTGAGGGGTCGGTCGAATGTAACCGGCATGAGGTCATACATATAAGGAGCTTTTAGAGACAAGCCAATGCTACCTTTAAAGCCTTCCTGCCATACTGCATCTGTCCCTTCTCATCATGAGTGAAGTCATATAGGAGCCAAATACTAGCTCAGCACGTAGTCAGAAGGCACGTGATCAGAGGCACTAGGCATGAAAATTTTTTCAACTTAGAATGTTCATCACCAACGTGAGAGCCATCCTCATCCCCGTGTCAGTTCGAGAAAATCGTCTTAGCTTGAGAAAGGTGTCACAAGCTAATGGATTATGCCGGTCGTGGATGAATGGGACCAGGAGCGCCGGGTTGCGGAGGCAGCCGTGCACAAAGCCGCGAAGCTCACTAAGCGCGTCCTCTCGACGGTCAAGGAGATAGCCAAGGGTGACTCCAGTCCCGTCACAGCGGCAGATTTTGCCTCTTAGGCCCTCCTCATCAGCATTCTCCGTGACGCGTTCCCGGGAGATGACTTTGTGGGCGAGGAGGGAGCGGAGCTGTTCAGGCAGAACAAGGCGCTTAAGGAGCGTGTCTATGATCTGTTTTCGTCCGCCTGCGTTCGTTCTGGCTATGGCGACTGCCCGTCGGTGGAGGAAATGCTGAATTTGATTGATCTCAGTGGTAGAAATTGTGGCGCCCAGAACGAGGACGGAGGCAGCGGTCGTTTCTGGGTCATGGATCCGGTCGACGGGACGGCCGCCTTCCTCCGTGGCGAGCAGTATGCCGTCTCGCTGGCTCTCGTGCAAGACGGCCAACAGGTCCTTGGCGTTTTGGAATGTCCAAACCTGAAGTTCCGTAACGGCAGAGTCTGCGAGGCGAGCGTCGACAGTAACGGGCTCGGCGTAATGCTCTCGGCCGTCAAGGACCAGGGCGTGAGCATCATGCCGCTACCTTCGCCGGATAGCCCCCTCTCCCGCCGACCGCTTTCGCGCCTGGAAGCACCTTCAAGCCTCGCTGACGTCCACATCGTCGATTGCGCTCTCAACCCCCTGTCCAGACGCAGTGTCGTGCAGCAACTCGCTGCTCGTCTTGGCACCTCGTTTCCCGGCACCGATATATGGTCCTCACATATCAGATATGCGGCTCTCCTCCTCGGTGGTGGGCATGTTCTCATTCGCGTCCCATCCAAGAGCCAGTCATGTCTCTGGGATCACACGGGATCGCAGCTCATCTATACCGAGCTGGGTGGCACCGTTACCGACTTTGATGGCAAACCAGTCGACTTCTTGGCCGGGAGATATCTAACGCGCAACCGCGACCTTGTGGTCGCTCACGGCGATATTCACGCAAGAATATTGTCACTCGTTCAAGAACTGACCCCAAAGGAGCAGCCAACTACGCCGTAGGAAGGCACGAAGAATTTGCGATGGAAGGTAGCCTATGCAAAGGCTGCCCTGGATCGGCTTAGCCTTGGCTCTGCCTAGCTTAGCACCATCATATTTCTGCCTACCTAGCTATTCGCAGCTTCTACGTCTCTCAAAATTCATGAATTCAACAATGGCCTCAACCCACCAGCATCTCGGCCTGGATGGCGGTGGCTACATCAAGCTGCTTCTCCCTCCAATTTCCATACTACCCTGTCCGTCCTTCATTTGTCCACTCCGTCCCTCCACAAATTCATGGTATATTCTCTGCAGTAGGGTCCTCTCCGTCACGCTGATGCTGGCCCTCGTATTTTCGAGGGCTTTTTCGAGATGGGGCCAGCCGATTACCACTTCGCTGTGCTGACCTGCTTGACCTCTGTCCAAGGCTGCGACGCCGGGGCCTCTGAGGGTCTGTCTGGCCCTTTTACGAACTAGCCAAGCCTGCTGAAGCTTGGACGTGATGGCTGCATTCTCGGCTAGGGCGGCAGACGACGTCCTCTGCGAAATAGAACCGTCTCCGGCGGCTGGGTCGCTGCCATAACGGAACTGGATAAAGCTCGTCGAGGAATGCCGAGTGTCAAGGTCCCGTTGCCCAGTCCCTCGTCGATACGTTGACTGCGGAGCGTCTAACTCATCATGGATAGCCTCAAGCTGGGCATTGGATACGAGAGCCTGTAGATCAGCTCCAGTGCAGCCCTCCGTTCGGCTCGCAACAGCTTTCCACAGGTGAGCTGACTCCGTCAATTCGGCCGACAGACGTACTTTGCGAAACAGGGACTTGAGAATGTCAAGACGGTCTTCCATTGACGGCATATCGCACAATAGCGACTTATCCAAACGACCGGGTCGCAGAAGCGCTGGATCGATGAGGTCAGGGCGCGATGTCGCTGCCAGGACATAGACGCCCGAGAGGCCCTCGGCCCCGTCCATCTGAGTCAGAAGCTGGTTGACGACTCGGTCGGTGACTCCTGTAGAATCATGGCCTCGTTTGGGGGCAATTGCGTCGAACTCGTCAAAGAAGAGGACGCAAGGCTTCGCCGCTTGGGCCCTGTCGAATAGGTTGCGGACGCTCTTTTCGGAGGCGCCGATATATTTATTCAGAATCTCGGGTCCCTTGACGCTGATGAAATTGAGTCCGCATTGGCCAGCCACGGCGCTGGCGAGGAGCGTCTTGCCGCATCCGGGGTAACCATATAGAAGCAGTCCGGATCGCAGGCGAAGCGGACATTGGGCAAAGATTGGAGCATACTTGGTTGGGTACTCAAGTGTCTCCAGTAACATTTTTCGCGTCTGGTGCAAGCCCCCAATGGACTCGAATGTCGTCGTCGAGCTTTGCAAAGGGACGTTACGCAGTGTTGCAGGCGTGAAACCCTTGAGGGCCATGTCGAAATCTGCCCGACCAAGGCTGATGGCGCTACACCCTGCATGAGACGGCGAACACCTGATCGAGCGCATTATAGCCTCATTCTTGGCACGCGATACTAGAATTTGGAGATCTCCTGGCATGTAGCCATCAGTCAAGCCCGCAATGTCCAGAAAGTCGAGGTCGGCTTCGAGGGCGAATCCAAGCGATTCGTTCCGGCTTGATAGCGGCTCCGAGCCATGCATCCAATCGGCACCGTCATCTGCGGCTGCGCTGCCATCCGCTGTGGGCGGTCGGCTGTGATGGCTGCTGACGGGACTTGTACTCCTCTGCACCAACGCAGCGCCCTGCTTGACTTGTGATTCCAGAACCATGCGTCTGGACACCTTGTCCGGAGCCTTCAGTTCGACGATTTCTCGAACAACGTGGCCGCTCACAATGACATTGTTGACCGAGTTTCTCCTTTGTGCTGTCGCCAGGAGAACGACGCCGGTCTCTCTCGCACAGAACTGTCCGGCCACCGAACGAATGATCTCGCTGATCTGACGGCTACGTCCATTGTCGTTTCCTATCTGCAGCTCCGTTTCTACAGGGCAAAGCCTGTCAAGATCATCGAGCACCACGAGAGCTTGCCCGCCGAGCCTGGCTCCCCAGCTAGCGGACAAGAAGATGCGATTCAGTTTTTCTTTGACAGTGGATATACTAACTTTCTCGGAGGTAAGCTTCCGGCATGACAAGTGAAGCGTGCAAAACAGGGCTTGTTCGCGCAGCCTCTTGGCCACGTGCACAGCCACGCACGACTTGCCCGATCCCATGTTGCCAGTGAGTAGTACCGACGATAAAAGAGATAAATGTGATTGTAGACTTCTGAGCAAGGGGTCAATACCAACTAACGAACAATTGTCAGTCAGCCGCAGCTCAAATTCCTCGGAACTGACCGTCCACGATGGTCGGAGTTGCGGTGGTTGCATGTCGATGGATACCGTTGGATCCAAGCTTGTAATCCACGAGGTAAAATCATGAATTTTCTCGTTTGACGGCGCGTCCACTCTCCGTTCAAACTTGATCACGGCTCCCTCCCAGCCTTGAGGTGCTTCGAGCCCTTTGCAGAGTCCAACGACCATGCCATCCGTGATAGGTCCTTGAAGCAAGCCAGCCTCGCCTTTAGGTCCAGAATACAATTGCCTGAAGTTTTTGGCAGACTCTTCCTTTTCAACCTTAGTCTCACCACCGAGCCGTATTGCCGCGCTGGCATTTGCTCCGACGTCAAAGGGGAAGACCTTGATCTTAGCCACCTGGCTCAGCGAAAGCTGCTGCGTAGTGGCCTGGATTTTTACTATACCACCGACGATTCCGGAACATCCAAGAGCCGTGCAGAGCGGGGATGAGAGAGCTGCTGTCTGGTCGTTGGGTGGCTCGTCCCATGGCTTGACGTAAGCCACGACCCTCGATGATGCTACAATGGCAACAGGTGTCGAGCCAATTTCCGGCTGCGGTTTGCGCAGACCAGCGGGCCGAATGAGATCGACCACGACATGATCAACGCCTCTGAATGAGTCTGTCAGGAGAAGATCCCGATCAATCCACACACAGAGGTCTCTGCAAACGGACTCATCCTCAAACCAGGCATCGCAGGCCGTCCTATCGATGGCAACGGAAAAAAAGTACAGGACAAAGTTCCTCTTTGGCACGGCGCCGGCGAATGGTACTGGTACTACTGCGTTTTGACTTGGATGTGCTCGCCACACTACGGTGGTCGCCGCTAGCCTGAGAGCTCTTGGCCCTCGATTTGGGGGCGACGATGACTTCAGCGTTCGGCGAAAGCTTTGCAAACGAGGCATGCGCAGGTAGCTCAGGCTCAATTGAGACCACTCTGATATTAGCGGCTGAGGTTGGGGACAAGTGGAGGGTCAAAGGATGTGGGGCGACGGGCGAGTCGCCGGTTTGCTTGTAGCCGGGATTCGGAAGCGCTCGGACCTGCGATTGGAGGTTGAGCTCGAGAAAATTTGCGTGAAGCGTTAATTAACTCCCAGTCTTCTGGTGTCAGGGGCTCTATATTAACCGTCTGAGCCAGAGGCGGATCGACATGGACGGTGACCGTCACCTTGTGCCCGTCGCACAGATCCAAGACCCGGGCCAGCGTGGCGTCTATTTCGAGAGAGTGAATATCCTGCTCCCGTATGGAGCTCCTGAAGCCCAGCGAGGTATCGCGACCAACAGCCAATGCAGGCCTCCTTTTGCTCGGCATGCCTGTCCAGCCCACAAAGACGGACAGCGGTAAGGCAGTAGGCACTCCATTAGACCCGGAAGAGCGATAGTTAAGCTCGACAACAACATTCTGCACGGACTATAGGTTGAGTCAGCCGATATTTCGAGGCGCAAACAAAAAGGGCACGGTGGCTCACTGTATTGACATCGACGAGCAGCGAGACAAGTGGCGAAGGAAGGTTTACAAGACAATTCTTGAGGTGAACCAGAGAGAGCTCAGCAGCGCAGTACGGCGCATACTTTCGGGAAGCCATTACGGCAGGATGGCTCCCATGATATGAGATGTTTTGTCGTACGGAAGATAGCAAAGGGAAACCAGGCTGAAGCCGCAGACAGAACGTCGAGGGCAAGCCGAGGTTAAATCGCACGTGACCTCATGGCCCACTGATTATTGATTGAATTATTTTACGTCGTGCGCGATCCGTACTTGTGCACGTGCGCCATCCCACTTGGGCAAACGACGCGGGGGCACGTGATAGATACGCCCCCCGGTTCAACCGGCCTCACTGCCGCAGTCTAAAGAGGGGATTCGTGCCGGTCAAGCCAGGCCGATCCGTGGCGCAAGGCGCCTGCTTACGGGGGCAGCGACAGAGGCCGCTGGCCGTATGTGTGTATGTCGGGGCGCCTGGGTAGGCTCCTCCGCCGCCCCCAACCTCTCAAAGTGAGAGGAACCCGCAAAGAAAACAGTCTGGCCTATCCTCCTCTTTCTATCCCTGTAAGGGGCCTGCCCCCTCACTGACCTCCTGGCCCAGGAACCGTTGAAGATCCCAGTCGCAGAGGCCAGACACGTGATTTCCCCGAACTCGGTGGATCCGGTCATGGCGGGCAATGCAGACAGAGGCCACAGACCGAGGCACGTTGCGAAATGTATTAGAGGTGATTTTCTGTGCTATTCGTGCATTCGGGCTCATGACAGTTAATTGGACACGGCGTAAGTCGGAAGCTCTTCGTTAATTGCGCTGCCCTCTCCCCAAATGGCAATCGGATGTACAATTATTAATAGGTAAAAGAGACATCTCTGAAGTCGTCAAGGTTCAGCACCAGTTTACCATACTAGTTCTAGTTCACATATACAAGTCAATGCATCTGGATTCGAGGATTTCTGTGAAAGGAATGCGACAAATCTGATTGCCATTATCTCTGTTGAGCCCAGTATTGATAGTGCATTTGCTCCACGGTACGCTCATTCTTCACACGGTTACTGAGGAAGTTCCCTGTGCCATTATTCCTTTTCTGACAGGTTGCTTCATAGTCAGAAGTGGTTGATTGTTAATTAGTCAAAACTGGCCTAAAAGGCAGGCGTTTTTGGCGTTTGACAGTGACTTCTTGCTGCTATTGCACTGACCCTTTAGGACTCTACCACGAGACAGTTACCCAGTAATTGTGAAGTGATATCGTGGGAGAATAATCCAGATAAATGTATCAACGAGGCCGATTACTCTACCAAAACAATAATTCGGAGTAGTCGAAGTGGTAACAGTAGTTGTACATCGGTAGAGACGGCCCCAGCCAGGTCTTGCCAGTTCGTCAGCGGCCTCAGAATAACTAGTAAGTCCGTGATCATCCTCACCAATAGTTTCCTTCTATGCGTAAACACATCTGGATGCTCACCATCTCTCCTGATTCCACCAACCCATGGGATGGTTCATCTCAAAGATGGTCTCGCGGGGTATGGCGGACGGCGGAGCCGTTCTTCCTCTTGCCGAAGTCTTCTGTCCAGGTCAGACCGAATACCTGAAAACTTGATCATTTCCGTTGCCGATGCGGTCTGAGAATTTTTCCGGACATACTAGCTTTCGACTGGCCATCATGATCAAATAATCATTACTGATGAACTGGAAGAGGAGCTCATGCTCCCCATCCACACTCTTCAAGATATACGAGACTTGGCTTGCTTGTATTTGAGGTTTGAATGGGGAAAAATCGCAACCTCTGTCGACATGGATATATAAATGCCCCTGAAGTTCGGCTTGGTAATCACCAGATTTTTTATCTTCAAAATAAGAAATTTCTTCAGGCAGGGTATAAAACTCGACGTATTTTGTAGGATAATATTCGGTATTATAGAAAAAATCCACGTGGTCGGCGGAATATAAGTTAAACGTCTTCGCAGCAATAGACTCAAGGCGAAAGCTAAGACCTCTCAACTTGGCTTGTCCCAGCGACTCATACGCTATTTGCACCTCTCTCTCCCGATCGCTTGCGAGCTCATGCTGATTTTTTCCTCTTTCCGTTCGAGTTCTTTCAAGTTTCGTAGTTCTTTCTTTCTCTCTTCACGCTGGTATCTCAGATCGTAGTAGTAATCCGCATCAGATTCTTGATATGACCTCTCAGATATAGTATCTAACGCGTCAAAATTTAAGTGACACTCGCACTCCGAGTCTTCGTCGTCACATTCACAAGCATCTGTCACACCGCTGCTTTGATCATTGGTTTCATGTGCTTCATCAAGTTCTGACAGATCTTCATCGAAGTCTTCCGGATACACATCTCGGTCCTTTCTAATTGTAAAGGCAACTAAACGGTAGTACCAGGCAGGGCGCTCCCTTCGCGGGCAGACGCAACGCTGATCAGGCGACTGAGTCCGCTGCCGCTTCATTTCTAGAGTATGGCACGATATTGTTCAGAGATTTTTGCCGTGCAATTTCGAAATATTAGAATTCGTTTGTGAAAGATAGGGATCGTCGGTGCAGGTTTTCGCCCAAGTGAGCTTTTGGATGGCGTCGGCGTTCACGACCAGATATTCATCAAAGGAGACGACAGAGACCTATAATAAAAATAGAGTATTACTATTCGGACAGTAAACCCCGTTTTTTACCAAATCTGTTCGACACCAATTTGCGCCACACAAATGGACTGGATTGTCTTGGGTACCGCGGCAGCCATACAAAGTCGCATCCTCTACTTCGTACATGCGTACACATCTCACAAAGCGACTGCATATATCACGAACCGGCTACGGGCCAATTCTTTCACAATAAAAACGCATTTTCGATTTAATTGAAACTCGAAAGCCCTACTGTTCCTCCGGTTGGGCTGAAGGAGGCGTCCGCATCTGTGCGTGAGAGTGTGTGCGTAAGAGCGTGTGTGTATGAAGAGTTAATGCGCTCGAGACTTTGTGTGGCTACCACGGTACCCAAGACAATCCAGTCCATTTGTGTGGCGCGAATTGGTGTCGGCCAGATTTGGTAAAAGTGGGTTTTACTGTCCGAATAGTAATACTACAATTTGCATGCTTTTGGAGAGGCGGGGAAAGAGAATTGATTGATGTAGGCCCTCTGAAACCCTGACCCCGGGTCTTCCGGATGACTAATTTACCTACCTGGTGCAGGTTAGCTTTTCTGATGAAGCAACAGTGCACAGCATTGGCCAATAACGCCTGTTGTTGAATGACAATGCGGCGGCAACGGATTCCACCGGCGCGACGACCACACGAGTCAGTGGTGAGTCCCTGAGCCCTGCTGTTGCTCCTTATGGGACGTCCATCTCTTTGAAGGGGCAGGCTGCGGCATCTGCAGACTTGACTCGGCAGCAACAGGCAGCACCCTATATAGATTGTCTCTACGTGAATAAGATAGAAAAGAAAGGATTATTGATTTTTAAAACTATGTTATTGTGACTATCCTGCAGGCAAGATAACCCCGAACCGACACCTGCGGCTGGGTCTTTTGGAAGCACCACAAAAGGATCCAGCGCAGCGTTTTCGACGTCGGGTTCCAAGGGAAACTCGAAACTTCGATGATGGTGTAACTAAGTAGGTATCTGGCGCGGCGGCCGTTAAGGTACGGTCCACAGACACCGTGGTATTGGTATATCGCTAGGAACCATCGTCATGCTCTGTCAAGAAATACTTGCTGATTACCTCGGACAACGAGGCTCTCCCCAGAAAGACAACGCCCGATTGCACGCCTTCGAAATCACGCCTCAACGGTTTGCGAGCGCTGGCGATCGAGTAGGTGAATTGACAAGCCGTCCCACTCGCCTGATTCTAGGTAGAAAACCCAATCATGCACGCCTGGATAATGAAATAGATAATTGAACTTGGCTCTAATTTTCAAGACCTTGAGCTGGACGAGAAATTGAAGTTGGCGAGGAATTCCTTAATCCATGAGCTCTTTGACCGCCTCGCAATGCCACGCCGACTTGCTGCTTATGCGCCACGCATATTGTCTATATTATACAAAAAATAAAGTCTAGGGCCAGAGCTATCATTTATCAACACAACGAGGTCGCTAATTGCTTGAATTTCTGCAAATTTGTTATCGATTAGAGTTTGCCCTCGCCGAGCTAGGCTGATCATGGTGAGGCTCACGTTCGTAGGCTTTTGTCGCTCTGCTTTACCAGCCTGTGATACCACTCGATCATTACCATTAGCTGGATGAATCATCACTATATTGATCAGCCTGATAATTGGAGTCTACAGTTTCATCATCAATATCAAGATGTGTATCTACACGATAGTAATCGTCTCCAACATAATCGTCAAGACTATATCGATTTTGTTCATCATCATAACCGTTTTCAGCATCGTATTCGTCTTGATAACCGTAATTTTCTCGATCAAAGTCTTGAGATTGATCAGCTTGATTGTGGTAGTCGACTCCGGGATTTAACTCATCACGATCATAATCATTGGCTGAATCATGATTATAGTTCATCGTTATAAAACGGTTGTTCATTGTAGTAATATGTCTGGTCGCCGTCGACCGGCTGATCATCATCATTTACCGGACTAGTCTAGCTGAATGTCTTGGTCTGGCGGACGTCGATCCGACTTCGATTTTGTCGTTTTCATGAAGGCCTCCCTACACTTGTCCATGAAAATTTTGGATCGGGTCATTTCCGCTTTCGTGTCAATTTGTAACCAAGAGCCGTCAATCTTAAGCCAAATTTCTGATCCTTGGCAGTTGATGTCTTCAACTCTGTCAAGAATATTGACGTTGTGAGTCACGAAGTTTTCTGAAGCGTCGTGCTTCTTTCGGTCCTCTTTTTGACGGGTTAACAGTTCTGTTTTTTGCTTCTCTTCCTCGAGGACTTTTAAGCATCCGTCGAGGTTCGCTGGCGCCTCCTGTGATCGATTTTCCTCGTTCCAGTACGTCTTCTCTTGGGGGTCAAAAAACCCTCCATCCTCAAGCACACACCAATCTCCGTCTACCTTTCCCGTGGCTTTGCGCAGCGATATAACACGAAATACCTGGCTTGTGGCTTGTGTTGCATCGGGTCACTGAACAGGAGTATCAAAGAAGCATTTCTTAATGCCCCTCTTACAGTATTGGTCTGCAAAATCGGAAATCTGATTGCATGGCGGTTTATAACCATCAGCGCAAGGGTCAACTTCACCGTGACACTCAAAGTATGGCATCGACTGGCATAGTCCGGTAACTTTGATACGGTAGCTCCACATCTCGAAGGTGCATTCCGACAATGGAGGACAAAGACTGAGGACATCATGACTCCCTGATTCGGTTATTGCATCCCCACTTTCACGGTGGATGCCTCCAGAGGCGCTCAAGGAAGCGCCTTTGATGCCAAAAGATGCTCCCTACGGCAATGTTCCAGCCATTTGAATCAAAAACCGTCGTAGATTTTGACTTTTGCACGGTAATAGTCATTGTCTCATTGGATTTATTGACGTGAGAAGCAGATTTGGTTTTGTTGGTATAAACCTGAACCTTCAAAGGGGTCTTATTGTATCGCAATCTCGCCGAATTTCTGGCCAGGAGGCGTTTGCGAAAGCCAAATATAGTCCGGTCACACTTGGGGTAGTATTGCGTTACGGTTAACCATTTGTACAAAGCGGATTCCAGAAATGAGTTAGGCTCGAGGGTTGAAATGCTGTTTTCCGAGCAAGTCAACTCGGATGTGAAGATCTCAGGAGCTGATGTGAGATCGCACCATTCGAGACTTGAGATGATGTCTTTTTCAAGCATCTCGATGTCACCGAGACGCCAAACATCTTCCCGTCTGTTGACGCCGGCATGGCGCTCGCAGCAAATAGCAGCATCTGCGGCAAGCAAAACCACGAAGAGTGAGCCTAGATTCATCATGCAGTTATGAGGAGGGGGAAAGGAGGAAGGCCGACGAAAAGATATGGTCGAAGGACACTATATAATGATCCGATTTCGAAACTGAGGCCGCGGCGCATCGGATGACAGTTCTAAACCGATAGTTTTGTTCGGTTAGTTAATACTCGAGGAAATGCTGTTCGATGACACCTAGAGTTTACTGGATGCGTAAAAACTGATTGAACACCACAGGTATGCTGACCGGTCTCAACCTTATCTCACGACCCTGCCCGCTTGTTTCTTGTTTATAGGCATACCATTGGTCGAGCTGGACAAGCTGGTGCTCTTGAACAGTCACTTTGAAGCATTGCCATCTCCATCTGTCAGGATGCGCCATGGTCAGGCATAAGCGTGCTACGAGGAGCCTGGTAAGGATCCACGAGGGAGCCATGGAGAACCTGGGATATTTGGCATATTAAGCCGGTTGTGTGTACGAAATACGCAATGATAAGTTGAGTCTCCTGACCACGTGGAAAATGTGCGAGTCATATGGGTTACTGAGGCTGACCCATTTAAAGTTTTAAGGTTTGCTCTTTAAAGACCCAGAGTCAGACGAAGGTAAGATGCAGGAACAAGGTCCCATGCCTGGCAAATTGACTCGGAGGTAAACTTGAGCGAAAATTTGCGCGTGTGAGGACTCCGCGCGAAGATATTCGTCGGATGCTGCTGTATTATTACCCGACCCGAGTCATAGAGTAATCCCGAAAGAGACGTGCTTCTTCAATGCAGCCGGAGGTTCCTGGCAGGAGGCATCTCAGCGTAGACGTGCGGTGCAGAACGAGCTGGTCAAAACCGCGAAACTGCGAGTGACCTGCTATCGACGACTCACGTGTTACCGCTAGTCTCTGTATATACGGCATTGGCCGTCTAACGATAGTCTGGGAGAGGCTTCGAATTGGGCATCTGATCCGACAGAAGGCCTCGAAACATTGACATTGTCAGGCCCCCACTGCCTCCAGGGTATCGTCGGTATCTTCAACGAAATGATTCCAACTTGTCTTTGTGAAGACATAGGCTAGGTCCGTACTAGAGCCCTTTCTACATTACGTTGAGATGAGCGATTTGGGGTGGCAGGGACATTTTTCAAGCTTCAATCTTAATCTTGGCCCGATATTGTTGCTGCTAGCCTTGTCACAGGCTGGTGTAGGGCTAAGCCGATCGACACTACAAAAGCGAAAACGACGTCGCGATAGCTTCGACTCCAAAAGGAAATTAGCCGAGATTATCTTCGTTGCTGGGGCCCGGTTTGCTCGTTACTCATGTTCGGGGTTCCAGCGCCAAAGCCTTTGCCCATTTAACTGACATGCCCTACCCCAGCTGCCTCTGTCCTGGAGCACCAGCATCGTATCCCGTATTCCAAGGTCAAGCCCGTCTCAGGTCATATACATACTCGTACAGGCGGATTCTGGACCCAGCCTCTAGCCCGCCACTCTCATCACCATTCTCATCTTCATGAGCGAGTCTCACGTCACACATGAACCCTTTTCCTGCTCGACTTCACCCTCGACACCGAGTTCTAATTGCTCCCCTGTCGAAATCTTGACTACACTGGGCCATCCATGTCAGCGACTCTTCAAGCCTGTGGACCGCCTGTACTTCGTACTCGAATAAGTGTTCCAGCCGCGCTCCAACAGCCTCATACGGAGATGCATATATTAAAGTCTGCAAGGACCGGGACAGGGCCATGTGCGGCCGGTCGACACTCACAGGATTCATTTCAAGCTAGACATTTCAAGGCTTGTCATGACACAATACGACGAATCTCGCCCAAATTTTATCCAATCAATCAGGTGTCTCAAGTTCCATTCATCCGTTTGCGAGTCTTCCCTTCTTCAATTGATAAGCGCTTTCTACCTTCCCTGTAGGAAGACAAGAAACAAGATTCCGGCCAACTCAGTCTGCGTTGGTAGTGTGTGCGTCAACCATGAGTCAGTTGGTGGCTAGCCAGCATGATGAACAAGGAATGTATCTGGTATGAGGGCCAAAATGCAGCCTTGAAAGACCCGAAAACACTCAGCACAGCCATATACTTCTCAATCAGATCAAAATGGGTGCATACTATATAAACTCACAACGGTAAGCAGAGTGTATTGAAAACGTGCCTCAGGAATATATTTTTCTCATCTGACCCAATCCTTCTTGCTTTACAATCAGCCATGTATCGACGTTGCTGCCTTGTGGCCTTGTTCTGGTGTTTATATCTCTTGATCTTATCTAGCACCGTCCACGCGGCCCCAGGACGTCCTACGCGTTCAAGGAGCTTAGTGGGAACAAGGTCAAACTTATTGCGCACTAATACATGGTCACCACAGGGGAGACCTCGTCAGCCTGGGCAATCGATGCACTCCGAGAATCACTCGCCACCACCTCCTAGCCAAGAGCCATCATTGTCACATTCAGAACTGTCGCTCCCTCACGGAAGGCGCATATGACAGTCACAACGGTCACAAGAGTGAGTTGGCAGCGACTCGTTGGTAATTTCGAGATAATTTCGAGGCATTGTAAGCTAAAGCCTAGGAAAGCAGAAAAAGCCCGTCTCAAGTGCCCAAAGACTTACAATCCCTGTAAGTCAGAACGATTTCTTCACAGGAGGAGGTATTGCCGTGCTAATTAAAGCTGGTCTCAGATCCAGGTCCTCTTCTATTGCCTCCGAAAAATGTACCGCCAATGAACGGACTTCTGAAACCGCCAAAGAACGTGCCCCTGAGACCGCCAAAGAATGGACCCCCGAGACCGCCAAAGCCTCACAACCAGAGATCACCCCCTAAAACTTCAGCACCCGAGCATCATGAGCTGCCTCAGGAATCAGCACCACAGCCTCCAGCAAACGACGACAAGACGCCACGCCCAAGAAAAGGACATCGAGCCTCGTCTGGGGATGGTAGAATCTCGCGCCCTGAGGAGCTCTCAAATGGCAGGAGTAATTCTTTTGATGCAGATATTGAGGCGATAAAGCAATCCGCGAAGAATCTGGCTACGCCGCCAACAAAACCGTATGAGCAAGATGCCACCAAGAGGGTAGATAGTTACAAAAAAAGATTCGTGAAAAAGTAGGTATTCCGTTTTCATCTTCACTATACGAAAGACTAACACTTACTAGTGGACGCGTCGGCAACCATGGGCTGATATCACAGAAAGAAGAAACAAGAAAACGGCAGAACACGGCCGAGAGGTTGGGTAAAGAAGTATGTTCTTCGTGCCACCGCCGAACTGATGTTATAGTTGTTGTATGGGCCGCTCCTTCGAGGATAACCGGCTCGTTCCTACATAGCAACTTCGATAACGAGGCTTCCCTCAACAGAACCCAGCATCATCGTGTTTTGGGCGCGAGTTCAGTAGACAGGCGAGGAGCTGGGGCACTCGACTGGGCCGGGCAATATTCGGGGCCCTGATTCAAGATCCCGTGACTCATGCTAGCAACAATCGCTCGAAATGATGCTTCGACTTGTTTTACACCGAAAGCTGCTAGGCTCCTTATGGATTCTCGACAACTGTTCTCCCTGGACCCATTCAACAGCCCGTATTCATGTGGAATGCCTTGTTCGCGTTCTCTGTTTTGTTTTGTCTTCCGTAGCTAGTTTTGTCTATTCAGCTTATTTGTATGTGTTGGATGACAGGGCAGATTAACAGCAGTATCGTACAGCCGTACGGTGCTCCATGTCGAGCTATTCATGATTCTAGATACAGGTTTCAAGATAAGCCACGCTTTCAGACCAGCCACGCTTAGTCTTCTTTCTGTTAGTGTTCGCGGACCTGGAGGCTGGGTCGTCCGGTCCGCGAGAAAGGATTTTTCGTATCTGGAGAACATCCGGGCAAACCAAGCCGAGTAAGCCGTCCGTTTGGCATGCAAACCGTGAGCGACAGCGCAATTAGTTATACGTGACACAAAAAAGTACAACATGAAATACCGATATGCAAACACTGAGAATCCCGGAAGACTGTGCCCACGCGAGGGACTTGGGACTTACACGTGTCTGAGAACTTTCCGCTATACACGTGGATTTCCGTCCTAGTTGGCCTTTCATTCTTAGCTCTTGGAGCCTTGTCAGAGGAATTCTGAGGCTCCATGCACATCATCTGTATTTCTAGTCATGCTGCGCCTATAGGCGAATAACGCTACATACAAATTCGCGAGGACGAATTCACCCATTCACCAATTGCCCAGACAAACCTAGATCGGCGTATTGACGCGAAGCTCCCCCCCACAAAATACTTGTTCACGTTATATCCGTTGCGCTCAAGAGTAGCCATATTTTCTTTCTCTGCTCTCTTATCAACTTTGTTTCTTTCATCCATGGTCTAATACACTGGGAGCACCGCCTGTAGGCTCGTGGCATTTAGCGGAAACAAGCGCCTCGATCTCGCCAGGCTCTTTAATTACCGATGTCAAATTTTCGCAACCGTCTTCTGTGACCAGAACATTATCCTCAATGCTGCATCCTGGTTAGTTTTATCACTCAATATCCCCAAACACTGTGGAAGACGGAGGAAAATTGTTTAGGGGCACCGGATCCTAGAAAACGGGTTCTCACCGAACTCCCCCTACGTCCCAATACTTTTCCAGAACAGGGCGCTTGATTTATTTTTCATGTACTTCATCTTTCAAGTAAGGCTGGATGATATACTCGCAAAAGTAAATCTGGATCTGTTAGTGGTGCTTCTTGCACCACCGCTTGCCAACACTTACACCGGGTTCAACGGTGACGACACTTCTGGCAGAAAGACGACCGCGTAGTCGTAGGTAACGGAAAATGATATCATTGTCTTGGCGGTTGGGATAGCCTCCCATGTCATGAGTATCGAGGCCAAGGTAGTGACCCAGGCCATGGGGGAAAAGACAGCACTCGTACGGGAGTCGAGGATTTCCTTGGCATCTCTTTTGAGAATGCTCAGGGATAGCAAGCCGTTGATTGCTATTTTGTGAGCGTGAAGGTGAATATCGTTCCAATTTTGTCCGGCCTTGATCATACTGATGCAGACCTTTTGTATCTTCAACACAATATTGTATATATCCCGTGACTCTTTGGTGAACTTTCCAGACAAGGGAATTGTTCTTGTCTGTTCAGTTAGCAGTTAGTGCGATTATGAATCCGAGAGGAACAGGTCATCAACCTACAATATCGGAGGCGTAGTTATTCCACTCCGCACCGGCATCGATCAGGACGTTTAACTTTCTTCCCAGGGATGCACTGTTGTTCATATAATGTAGAGTCGCGGCAGACTTGCCGCTGGCGAAAATTGGATGGTAAAGCCATCTCCTTGGCACCATGAGCGACGCACTTTTCTAAAAATGTTGCTTCGAGCTCACTCTCGAATTTTTCTATCATGGTTTTCTGAAATACAGCCCTGTGCGCCAACCCGGAGATGTAGTTGGCTTTGCGGATCATGGCCACTTCGAACTCATCCTTGGCGACACGTGCTTGCTCGATTGCTCCCTTGAGGACGGCGAAATTCTTGTCCGCGAACTCGTGAAATGTGGTTTCATCGGAAACTTGGTTGGCAATAGCAAAAACAGTGTTTTTGGAGTCCATGGTGGCGAGGTGGGCCAAGGTTGAATTGACGTCGGTTGTGAACTTGACCTCGTCGACGTCATACATGCGAAGAGCCTCATCGGTACTTATGGGAAGACCAGACCACATGACTTCGCTAGGGTCGATAGGTGGAATGAATAGAATGGATTTGGCTGATCGTGTTTCGTACACGAAGAAGCAGTCGGCAAGATTGCAACCAGCGAAATAATAATGTCGGCGCTGGTTGGTCATAGCGAGTCAGTAAGCCCTTTTTTTTGATAACGCAAGAAAGTAATGAATGATTTACTGGAAAAGAAAAAGAGGATATATTTTACCGAAAATGTTCAAGGGTCATTGTCTTCCTGTAACTTGGTCATGCGGGCTTCGAGATAAAGTACACCATGTGCGCCGGGAGCTGTTCCCGGATGATATCAACAACGCGTTTTGCATGTTCTTTGGCAGGGTATTTTCCCTTGAGGATGGCGTTGATTTCTTGCATCGTCATTATACTAGTTGCATTGGGAGCAGGCCGAGGATGAAGATGTAGGCAACGATTTGTCCCGGAGGAGGGGATTGAGAAAGAGCAGGCAGCGGGGTAACGCGACCTGAGGCCGCAAAAAGCCGACAGTATCCGGTATCGTCGTACAATTTGCGTCATGTACAAGCCACAAAACTTGTTAAGTAGGGAATAAAAGCTGCGAAAATGTCTTGAACTAGAAATCTTTGCGCGAGGAACGAGCGTAGTGTCTACGGGTAGGGTGATCAGCATCTGATAATAAGATGCCAAGGTAAGTCAGCCCCCCTACTTGCAGCAAACCCGGCTTTCAGCACCCTTCACAACATTGCTCTAGCAGCTTGAGGCGTGCTTTTGAAACCATTTCAATGGATTTTTCGGTGTGTTTGGATTGACGAGGCATTTTGTTCGAAGTGTTTATTTTATTTTTGTCTCAGCACGCCGACTATGAAAAGAATAAATGTTGCCTTGATCCTGTCTCTTTGCTACAGAAGGAAATAGAAGGCTCCGTTCTATAGACACAGAAAACAGGAGTCGACATGGTCATAAAACTTTCTAGAGATTATAATCAAGCCTTTTAGAGACAGAGAGCCTCTTCCGGTGTATTTTCAAGTTCAAATGAAAGTTGCGGGAGCTGGCGCAGCTTGATGGTCGGCGTCTTGGAGTTGTAAAATGTGCTTTTAAAGCCGGGTGTGCTTCAAGCGGGGTAGGCTGACTTTTCAGTATCGAACTAACAGCCACAGAGGGCTGAATTTTTTTTGTACCGTAGCGTCGTTTGTCCCTTTGGAATGGCGCATATGCCGATGGGCGTGCCGCGCGACGCTGAACAATTAATTACATCAAAAGAAACCGATAATATTACCGCATCGAAAATATGATCAGTTATTATGGTTTTTTTTTCAGGTGCCCGTCTTCACTTGGCAGATGCAACTTTCAAGCAAGTCGTGCCACCTATCAATGTTTATACTCCTTAATGAAGCCCGCGTACCTTGATTGTGGATAAAGCTTCGTACCGGATACTTTAGCACCATCGAAATCGACTCGCGGCAGCCGTCAAGTACCCTTCTGCCACACTTCGCTTCAGCTGTACGAATGCTTGGCCTTCTTGCCGCCGCAATTCGCGTACTCATCATCTCTGTGCCTCGTCTCCCAAGACCTGCATTGCCCTTTATTTTGCCGTCAACTTTTCCTCCCTCCCCTTTCAAGTTATCCCCTGCTTGTCACGCCCGCTTCTCGCCCCTACCTCTAGTCTCCTCCTATAACAGCAGCCCTGCGGCCGCCTCTGCTACCTCCACGAAGTACCTGCCTTCCTACACACCTCATTCTGTCTCTCTCCTCTCTGCCCCCTCTTTCTCCTCCATCGCATCTCTCCCTCTGCACCTCACCCCTTTCTCTTTACTCCAAAACCTGCTGATAGTACCGCATTTCTTTTCATTTTCTATCTATCCCTGAGGCTGAGCTACATCAGCATTGTATTCAGGTGGGCGAACTTTCGCCCTTTTTGGGGTCGAGGCCACTCGGTTTCTCCCGGCTGCTGGCTTCAGTCATCGACGAGGTCACATCAGCGCCAGTCGGCTCATCAATCTATTCCTTCACCGCGGCCATCCCTGTTACGGAAATTTTGATTTGCCGAGCCTCCTTGGCCCTCTACGCTCGCGCTTTACGTTTGCGCTTCCCGGACAAGCAACGCGGCTCTTTTTCTGCTTCTTCGTCTTTCGAGTCCCCCAAGCAACCGACTGCTTTTATCTCTACGAACACGCCGTCCTTTCTCACCGGCCGCGCCGGCTTATGCCACATTTCTTAGACGTCGCTTTGCTGCTGCTTCCGCCCAGAGTCGTGTCGCTGTATTGCCAAACTCCACCACCTAAGAGCTGACAGTCTCTTGCTGTCGTCTCAGCCTCAGCAAACACTGTCAACATGTCGTGGAAACTCACCAAGAGTATGGTCTACCCTCTCCTACTCATCATTTACTTCCGGAGCCTATGACGAATCTATTCGGTTGCAGAATAATTGGAAATCGTGAATCATTTACCAGACAGCGGCTGACAGAGTTACCTGCCAGGACTCAAAGAGACCCATTTGGGTCCTCTCAGTGCTTTTTCTCGATCCCCTTCGACCTCAACTATAACAGACAAGGACGAAAAGATCGATCATGGAGCTGCCTCTACGCCAACAACTGAAAGCGCAATTGGTAAGATCTTAATCGGACTTTGAGGATCCTGTAACTTCCTACTTTCTGACACTCGAATTGAACTAGCCGCCTCCGAAGCCATGAGTCAAGCTCCCATTGTGACGTCACCCAAGCCGGGCATTCTCGTGGTTACGCTCCACGAAGGCCAAGGTTTCTCTTTACCCGAGCAGCACCGAAACGCCTTCGTTTCGCAGCATCAAGGCTCACTTTCATCGAACAATGCGGCAACGATGGCTGGCTCTATACGACCCTCTTCCTCCCAACGAGTTGCGGGTTCTCTCGTAAACGGATCCAATAGGCCTCATTCTTCTGCTGGCGGGTTCGGCGGCATTCCAACCAATCATGGTCGTATTTCGGGCAAATACATGCCGTATGCTCTTCTCGATTTCGACAAGGTCCAAGTCTTTGTCAACTCAGTTGAAGGTAGTCCGGAGAATCCGCTTTGGGCAGGGGGGAGCACCCAATACAAATTTGACGTCTCTAGAATCACTGAACTTGTTATTCACCTATATATGAGAAATCCCAGCGCTCTACTTGGCTCCGGACGAAGCCAGGACATTTTTCTCGGCGTCGTCCGTATCAACCCTCGATTTGAAGAGCGACAGCCTTATATTGAAGACTCCAAAGTCAGCAAGAAGGACCGTGAGAAGGCAGCTGCTGAACATGCTCAGAGACATAAGAGCGAAGGACACAACGGCGTCGAGTGGGTTAATGTGCAGTATGGTAGTGGCAAGATTAAAGTTGGCGTCGAATACGTTGAGACGCGCGTGGGCAAGTTCAAGATCGAGGACTTTGAGCTGCTTAAGGTTGTTGGCAAAGGAAGCTTTGGCAAGGTCATGCAAGTTCGCAAAAAAGACACAAGCCGCATCTATGCGCTAAAGACAATTCGCAAAGCACATATTATCTCTCGATCTGAGGTTGCTCACACTCTTGCCGAACGGTCCGTACTGGCACAAATCAACAACCCATTTATTGTACCTCTCAAGTTCAGCTTCCAGTCGCCCGAAAAGCTTTATTTTGTTCTTGCTTTTGTCAACGGAGGCGAGCTTTTTCACCATCTCCAGAAAGAACACCGATTTGATGTCAACCGGTCACGGTTCTACACTGCGGAGCTATTATGTGCCCTGGAGTGCTTGCATGGTTTCAGCGTCATCTACCGTGACCTCAAACCCGAGAACATTCTTCTCGACTACCAGGGTCACATAGCTTTGTGCGACTTCGGCCTTTGCAAGCTCGACATGAAAGATGAGGATCGCACTAACACCTTTTGCGGCACGCCCGAGTACCTCGCGCCGGAACTGCTGATGAGCAAGGGCTATAACAAGACAGTAGATTGGTGGACTCTGGGCGTGTTGCTCTACGAAATGCTAACAGGTCTTCCACCATTTTACGACGAAAATACCAATGAAATGTACCGCAAAATTTTATCAGAACCACTGCATTTTTCTGATGTAGTGCCGCCGGTAGCTAAGGACTTTCTAACTAAGCTGCTCAACCGAAATCCTGAGGAACGACTAGGAGCTAATGGTTCAGCTGAAATTAAGGCACATCCCTTCTTTCATGCAATTGACTGGCGCAAACTCTTGCAACGCAAGTATGAGCCAACGTTCAAGCCCAGTGTGGTGAGTGGCGGCTCAGAGACAATCGTCATCTCCCCCCAAATGATCAACAAAAGAAAAATTGGCTAACAGTTAGGTAGGCTGACGCGCTAGACACGGCCAACTTCGATCCTGAATTTACGTCTGAGGCACCACAAGACTCATATGTGGACGGACCAATGCTGTCACAGACCATGCAAAACCAGTTTCAGGGCTTCAGCTACAACAGACCGATTGCTGGGCTCGGCGACGCTGGTGGAAGTGTGAAAGACCCGTCCTTTGTAGGAAGTATCCAGGATAATCGGTGATGAAGAGAACAAATGCGAGTGCAACGTCACGAGTTTCAAGGTCAGCTATTTATTCCTCGCATACGAATCCTTCAGTTGTTGACCTTGATTCTAAATTGAGCCAGGTCGAGCCAGTGAAGAGAATTTTTGTAGGTGATTCTGCAGGAAAGAGAGCACTCTTCAGAAACGTGTAGTTGCAAACGGCTCGGCATTTCATGTAGCTGAGCGAGACGGAGAGCGGGTTGAGCTTCAGCCGGCAGTGCATGGCGTCTACCGCTGTCGTATGTGCTATTTAACAGGCAGCATGGATGCGATAAACGTCATTGACGTTGTGTATGCGTGGATGGCATCGATGGCGCCCCGAGCCTGTTGATGAATGCGTGTTTTTCTATGTGAGACTATGACCAAGTCCTCTAGTGCCGTCCGGTTACGCTCAAGGCCCGAGGTAAATAACTTACGACCTATCCCAATATATGACCCGAGCAAAAACGGGTTTCCCGCGGCCCGAACTGCCGAGTTAGGAATTATAGGAAGCAGGCGCCCTATTGCTGCATGCGTCATAATTAAGGCAAGACGGCCGGGGTAACGGAGAAAGCTATCGGCGCCCCAAGGCTAACTAGCCCCGGGATTGTCTAACCTTCTCTGCCTCGCCTCCCCGCACTTTCCACTGCGCAAAATCCTGTATCCTGTGCGTCAATTGGGCCTATATCTGGACAGCTAAGCTTTTCCCTCATCTCTTCTGGTCGAAGTGTCACGACCCGCAGCGCGAGCAGACGTCAGAAGCAGCTTTCAAGGTGCTCCACCATCTGGGCTCACCGACCTATTCAATTAGTGGAGACAGTCACGTACTGTGTGGTAGTTGAACCGATCCACAGCTGTTTGCCCTTGACGCCCATTCTCTTCTAATTAGCTTGGAAGGATCGACGTATTACCGAACTGCTGCCCCCGCCCACTTCTCCTGCTCAATCCTTCCAGTAACTGTTCACCCACGTTCAAGTATGGCAGCTGATGGCTCCAGACCTTTCGTTCTCATAGGCTAACCTTGCTGAACTGTTTCAGATTTTCCCGTTTTCCCGTTTTCCTCAATCAGCCGCAGTAATGCCTCCCGCAAACACACTACCTGCCTGGGCAGAGCTGCAGACACATCGAGAAAACGTCGGCAAGAACTTTGTTCTTAAAGAGGCCTTCGCCTCCGACAAGGACCGTTTTGAAAAATTCTCCCGTACCTTCTCGTCCGCCGGCGTCTCTGCCGACATCATTTTCGACTTCAGTAAGAACTTCTTAACCGGCGAGACACTCGACCTACTCCTCAAGCTTGCCCAGCAGGCTGGCGTTGAGCGCAAGCGCGATGCCATGTTCGCTGGCGAGAAGATCAACTTTACAGAGAAACGCGCCGTCCTCCATACAGCCTTGCGCAATGTTGGCGGCTGGGAGATGAAAGTTGACGGCAAGGACGTCATGAACTGCTCCGGAGGTGTCAACGACGTCCTCAAGCATATGAAGGAATTCTCAGACCAGGTTCGTAGTGGCGAGTGGAAGGGCTTCTCTGGCAAGAAATTGAAAACCATCGTCAACATCGGCATCGGTGGCTCAGACTTGTGAGTGATTCTAGCATCTCGCAAAAGTCTAGCATATGGAGTGATCCCGACTATAAGAACAGAACACGCGACTGATACTCATCTAGAGGACCTGTGATGGTCACCGAGGCCCTCAGATACTACGGTGCAAACGATATGACCCTCCACTTCGTTTCGAACATCGACGGCACTCACATGGCTGAAGCTCTCAAGCACTCGAATCCCGAGACCACTCTCTTCCTCGTCGCTTCCAAGACCTTTACAACTGCCGAAACTTGCACCAATGCCAATACGGCAAAGCATTGGTTTCTTGAGAAGACCGGTGGCAAGGGGGACATCGCCAAGCATTTTGTCGCCTTGTCCACCAACGAGGCTGAAGTCACTAAGTTTGGCATAGATAGTAGGAACATGTTCGGCTTCGAAAGCTGGGTTGGCGGCCGCTACTCCGTTTGGAGCGCCATTGGCCTGAGTGTCGCAATTTACATCGGTTTTGACAATTTCCACAAGTTTTTGAGCGGCGCTCATGCAATGGATAAGCATTTCCGCGAGGCCCCTCTGAAGCATAACATTCCCATCATTGGTGGCTTGCTTAGTGTCTGGTATTCGGATTTCTTCCAGGCTCAGACTCACCTTGTCGCGCCGTATGTCGCTCTTCACCTTGTCATTGTCAATGCTCACCTAGACTCCATAGATTCGACCAGTACCTCCACCGCTTCCCTGCCTATCTGCAGCAACTGTCCATGGAATCGAACGGGAAGTCTATCTCATCAGGTGGGTCGTCGGTGAAGTACACGACGGGTGAGTGACGACAGCCCTGTCGTTTACCCCAGCGTGCCTTTCTCCCGCAGCGACGACGGCGGCTGCTGACCATCCAGGCCCTATCCTGTTCGGAGAGCCTTGTACAAACGCCCAACACTCCTTTTTCCAGCTTGTGCACCAGGGCACCAAGCTGATCCCAACCGACTTTATTCTTTCCGCAAAGTCTCACAATCCTATTTCCGGCAACCAACACCAAAAAATGCTTGCCTCAAACTACTTCGCCCAAGCCGAAGCTCTCATGGTGGGCAAAACAGATGACCAGGTAAAAGCTGAGGGAACCCCGGATGATCTCACCCCTCACAAGCGCTTTCTCGGCAATCGCCCGACTACTTCGATTCTTGTCGGCGGCACTATTGGGCCTGCGGAACTCGGCGCGTTGATCGTCTACTACGAGCATCTGACCTTTGTTGAAGGCGCCGTATGGGACGTCAATAGCTTCGATCAGTGGGGCGTGGAGTTGGGTAAGGTTTTGGCCAAGAAAATTCTAAAGGAGCTCGACGAGCCGGGCGATGGCGAGGGGCACGATAACTCGACAGTTGGCTTGATAGGCGTCTTCAAGAAATATGCGAATAGCTAGGCCATTGAATGTGTACATACATCAAGTAGACATGAAAGTGGACTCGAGTGACAATAATGGAAACGAGAAAACTCGATCATGGAGGAGTATAATCACAAAAGACAATCAGAGCAGATCGACGATAATCGTAGTGTCAAGGCCAAGGGCGCATGATGCGAATCAACCGCGTTGGGCTATCTAGGCCTACACCCGTCTCAGGTAGAAAGCTCTGTTCGAAATGAGCGCCCGTACAAGGTTGAGTCAAACAGGAGATTAATTAATCTGATTACTCAAGATTGGCGAATGCTACGAACCACACATTATACTACTTGTCCCATGCTTTTCCGAACACTGCCAACTTCCCGATGTAGTCACCCACACGTCGACCGGCGGACGCTGTCCTGGAAAGGTTCGTCTTCGACAAAAGGATTCTAAATACCTCTTTGCTCAGCGCAGTTGCGTCTTTCGCCCTCGCGGGAAATGCCCAAACTACCACTTAGGATGTTGACCGGCAGCGTGTACCTGGGTCAATCCGGTGAGCGCGCTACAGCGAGTTTTTAAGTTGAGCAAAAATTAAGAGTTTGCTCGTCGCATCTATGTGTCAATCGGCCACACTGCGGCTCTCGCCTGCCTACGGCTACACAGGCTTAGGCCTGACTCTCGTAGAAAGCATCGTCGATCATTACTTCAGCCCACGCTCTCAACTTAGTCTCGTTTCAACCAATCGGATTTTCAGATGCCTAAAAAAGCGCAATCCCACGTGGAAGCCTCGTTGATCTCCAACTTAAACATGAAAACAGTGAGCGCGTCGAGATTTTTCCTACACAGATAAGACAATAGCGGTGGTGGTCGGGTCGGAGGGTTTTAAAGAGAAAGGAGCCACTACTTTCTGTCGAAAGCGGAGAAACGGGACCGTTTTAAGCTGCATTTTGGTCACATCACATCATCAAACATGTTTATGATCTTAGCCTCATCTTGGAAACGCATCTCCTTGACAATCTGGTGGTGCTCATTTCCGCTTTACTTTCATCCTTCTCTTCGACGAGGACATTTCAAGAGCGTACTTCGCATGTACATGAAGGAAATTGGCGTAGTGCGCCTGGAGACTTATGCTCGAGTGTTTAATGCTCCAAATGAGATGGCATCAGAGCCGCAACTGCGTTTAGAATTCGTCGACATATCTTGTGGCCGTAGCCGCTTTGGCGGACACTCAGGCCCTTTTTTGTTGCTTTCCTCAGAAACTAGCTGTGAGATCGGGAAGCCACTGGCGCCGGAATTGTCAGCTAATACTGATCCTGATCTTGAGGCTGTAATACACAAAGAGACGAGACTTCTCACCGAGGCCCCGACGGCGTTGAACGATCAGAGGTTTAGGTGGAGAGATGGCAGGAACATTCAACTGCCAAGAAAATAGCTTCTACAGGAAGTATTTACCATTCATGCGTAAAAAACTCCTGCCCGGCTAGCCCAATGTGGGTAGCACACAGTTTCTTTAAACTAGTTTGATTCGCCAAAAGTGGTTGCTTGCTAACTGGAACTGGCCTAAGTTTGTGGTGTGGCTCAATTAGGTTCGATTCAAGGTCTGTAACTGTAACGGCTCAGCGGCGGTGCCGACACGCGCCGCGAACAAATCGCGTCTGACCTTTCCTGCACGTCGTGCCACACGCAGTCTGTTCGTCATTACCAGCATCGCCGCCACGGGCTGTTCAGAGACGCCTTACCGAAGCCTTCTAGAAATTGAAGTCTTCGCTTGTGGCTCGGCAATATGGCGCTCCGCGAGCTCAAGGCACCTGTCAACTACTCAGCGCAGCAGAGTCGGGTCCCGTCTATTCCCCAAAACGACCCTATCTAACCGGCCGCAGGCGCATTCGAGGAGTTTCTCGAGTATTTCAAGACGTCGCCCGAGAATACTATTGCTACCGCCATCGGCAATATCACCATCGACGACAACGACCTCAGCGACGATGATACCCTCATGGACGACGACGATGAGACTGCCCGCCAGCGTCAGCGGGACAAGGAGCGGCGGAAAGAGCCTCGACACAAATACAAGGAAGTGCTTCAGGATCTGGCGGACCGCAAGACGAACGAGATTACCATAGATCTTGATGACCTTTTTATTGTAAGTGGCGCCAGGGCCGACCTGCGAGCCAGCATGAGAACCCGACTAATAGGTACATCGATAGTGGGAGGAACAGACCGGCGGGGCCCTGAAGTTGGTTGCCAGCGTCGAGCGAAATTCCAAGCACTATGTCGAGACGCTATCCAGAGCTGTAGATCGAGTGATGCCGCAACCGAGCACAGACGTCAGGTGAAGGCCGCCCGTTCCTCGCCCGCAACGTAGTCGCTGACGCGGCTGCAGCTTCAAGGATGATGTTCTCGATGTTCTAATGGCCCGACGCGAAGCACGCAACCGAGAAATACAAGAGGTTGCCGAGCGGGATCCAACCGCAGAGTCCGACCAGTTTCCAGCCGAGCTCATTCGGCGTTATACCCTCGTATTCAAGCCACGGTCCCGGACGATAGAAAAGCCGGCCAAAACTCTCGCCGTCCGCCAGGTTCGGGGCGAACACATTGGAAGATTCATCACCGTTCGCGCCATCGCGACGCGAGCCACGGACGTGAAGCCCATCGTTCAAGTTAGCGCCTACACGTGTGACGTCTGCGGGTGTGAGATCTTCCAGCCCATCAACGACAAGCAGTACGGCCCCTTGACCGTGTGCCCATCCGAGGATTGCAAGCAGAATCAGACCAAAGGTCAGCTGAATCCCTCGACGCGCGCATCTAAGTTTCTGCCATTCCAAGAGATCAAGGTACAGGAGATGGCAGAGCAGGTGCCCATCGGGCAGATTCCCCGCTCCCTCACTGTCCTCTGCTACGGCAGCCTGGCGAGGAGGATCAATCCGGGGGACGTGGTTGACATCTCGGGCGTCTTCCTGCCCACGCCCTACACCGGATTCAAGGCCATCACGGCCGGCCTCCTGACGGACACGTACCTTGAAGCTCACCACATTCACCAACATAAAAAGGCCTACAGCGAGATGATTTTCGACCCTCGGCTGGTGAGCCGTATCGACACGTATCGCCGAACCGGGCAAGTATACGAGCTGCTAGCCAAGTCAATTGCGCCTGAAATCTACGGCCATCTGGACGTCAAGAAGGCGCTTCTGCTCCTCCTCATCGGCGGCGTTGGCAAGCAAATGGGCGACGGCATGAAGATACGCGGTGATATCAACATTTGCCTGATGGGTGACCCCGGTGTGGCCAAGTCTCAGCTCCTCAAGTACATCTCCAAGGTGGCCCCCCGGGGCGTCTACACGTCGGGCCGCGGCAGCAGCGGTGTCGGCCTGACGGCGGCCGTCATGCGAGATCCTGTTACCGATGAGATGGTGCTCGAAGGAGGTGCTCTCGTCTTGGCTGACAACGGCATCTGCTGCATTGACGAGTTCGACAAAATGGACGACAACGATCGGACGGCCATCCACGAAGTCATGGAGCAGCAGACCATATCCATATCCAAGGCTGGCATCTCGACCACGCTCAATGCGCGCACATCAATTTTGGCAGCCGCCAACCCGGTGTACGGACGATACAACCCGCGCATCTCGCCGGTCGAGAACATCAACCTCCCTGCCGCCTTACTGTCCCGTTTTGACGTGCTCTTCCTGCTTCTCGACACGTCCTCACGCGAGTTTGACGAGGAGCTTGCCAAGCACGTCACCTTTGTCCACATGAACAGCCGTCATCCCGATCTTGGCATCGACGGCGTCGTCTTCGGCCCACATGAGGTGCGGTCTTACGTGGCCCAGGCGCGTACGTACCGGCCGGTGGTGCCCGAATCCGTCTCAAACTACATGATCAAAACTTACGTCCGGTTGCGGGACCAGCAGAAGCGCGCCGAAGCCAAAGGCAAGCAGTTTGTGCACACGACGCCGCGTACCCTGCTGGGCATCGTGCGCCTCGCTCAAGCCCTGGCGCGCCTGCGCTTCAGCAACCAAGTGTCCCAAGACGACGTCGACGAGGCGCTACGGCTCGTCGAGGCCAGCAAGGACAGCCTCAGCGCCGACATGGGCTCATCCCGCCGCGGCCTCAACGCCAGCAGCCGTATCTACAACCTGGTCAAGGCCCTGGCCGCGTCGGGCGCCTGCCGCGTCGAAGGCGCTGAAGACGATGAAGACGACGGCCTGGGCGTCGAACTGAGCATGCGCAAGGTCAAGGAGCGTGTCATTGCCAAGGGCTTCACCGAGGACCAGTGGCTGAATACCTTGGAGGAATACTCAAACCTGGACGTGAGCAAACGATATGCCCGCCCCTCTATTCCTCATGCTTTTTTGGACCTGTTTTTCTCGTTCTCTCCGCCTGTTCAAGTCTTGACATGCGCAAGCTTGCTGACTCTTGGGACTGTAGATCTGGCAAACCGCGGGCAATGGCTCGAGATTAGTCTTTGTCACTGTCGACAACGAAGATCAAGAAGACGGCATGGACGAATGAAGCTGCGTTTCAAGAACTGTTTTTTTACGTCTCATCACTCGGCAAATTTCCTTTGGCGTCCAGGCGCTTTGTGGCGGAAGAAGCGGAGATGGAGGGAGGGTAAAAGAAGAGATGAGGCGACAGTCGTGCGATGGTGGCGCACCAGATCAGATGGTGCTTTTTTTCTTTCTTTTCTTTTTCCCCTGTTCACCACCATCTCGTGAAATCATCAAAGCCCCGATTTCCTGCTAGTCATGGGCCGCGACAGGCCAGCCCAATGGTGCTGGTCGCATACGTAATGCTGTAACGCACGGAAGGGCGTGGGCTCGTGCTGTTGTTCTACATGTGATGACTAAGCTATCAACGTCATCAGCGTCGCCCTCTCTATCTCACCAATGTTGCCGTGGCCTCCCAAGGTCCATTTCTCGGTGATGGTGCGGGCGTTGACAACATCCTTGAAGAGCCCGCTGGCGCTCCAGTACTCGAGGAGGACTCTAGTCTCGTCGTGGGACAAGCCTTGAAGACGCAGGGCGTGGCAGTTCATGAGAGAGTTGTAGACGCGCTCGTCATAGCCGCGCTTGTAGGGGTCGAGGCGCGGGACGTCATGACCGGTCTGGCGGGCCTCGAGCTGGGCAAGGGCAAGCTCCTGAGACGGGTGGCGGTGGGCGTTGCTCTGCGACGTGGCGGCAATGATGGCGCCACCGTTGGGAAGCTTGGTGGTGCCGGAGAGGGCGTCGACGAAGAGGCGCACGACGGCGAGGTCATGCGCGTGCACCAGATTGAAGGACGGGTCGCGATAAGCGCTAACTTTGTTGATGTGCGAGAGGCCGTCGAGGCCGAGCAGGATAGGCGGCCGACCGGGCAATGTTAGCTCCGTCCACAGGGCCGAGAGCACCCGCCAGGCGAGGTCGCTATCACGTAAGCCGATAATGAGGTCGGCTAGACTGGCGCCCGGCGGGACGTGGGATATCCGAGACCAGTCTTCCTGCAGCTGAAGTTTCTCCAAAATGCCATAGTTGGCTTTTAAAATTTTCCGAACGAAGTTGAGCATGTAGACGGGCTGGGTGAACTGCAGAGGCGTCGTGTTCGGGATCGGAGAGTATTCCGTGTTTCCGTTGGTCAGGAATTGGCCTACAAAAGACGCGCTTATCAACCAAATCGTCGACTTCCTCCGGTAGTATGAGTGTGAAAGAACGGCGCACCCTCGGGGATATAGATGACAACCCATTCGTTGGCGAAGGCGTGGCACATGGCCTGCAGAAGAGCCATGCTCTTGCCCGTCAGTCGGCGGCCCGTCAGCACACAACGGAGGCCCTCGTGTTTGTCCACCGATTCATTCATCAGGCCTATGAGCTGAACCGTCTCACTACGGACGAGAAAGTGAGGGCGTCGGAAGAAGTTCCAGGTCTGGGTAGTCTTGAAGGCCTCAAGAACACGGAGCTGGTCGAGCATGGTGTCTGGAATGGCGACGACGGAAGGGGCCGAAGCGGCAGTGGCCATGGTGTCAGGGCCGAGTACTTTGGAATCCTTGACGAGCAAAGCGCTGTTGTTTCTAAGCTGAATGCGCTTGCGGAACTCCTTGCGTTCGCCCGGGTTGGGTCTCTTCTCGGCCGAAAGCCAGGGCTTGGTCTTGTGCTCGGCGGTCTCCTTATCCTTCAGCACCTGCTTCAGTGCCTGTTTGGTGGCCAAACGCCGACTCTTTTCGATTGAAGAGATTGAGTTTGGCGACGCGGGGGGCTGCGAGCCCGCCGGCGTCGAGCCGGACGCGAAGCCGTGGCTGGGCGGCGAGCCTGGCCGCAGCTGCTGCATCGACGACCAGGCCAGGCTCCTCCGTGCACAGCTGGTGCTTGTTGCCAGCAGGGCTCGAGGCGCGGCTGGGCCGATGGCTCGAGGCGCCATGGAGGGCGTAGAAGAGCTCGGCGAGGCAGACCAAATGCGACGCGTCGCGGTGATAGGCTGGCTGGCGAACGAAGGGAGATTTTGAAGCCGTGTCGTCGAGGTAAAACCCCTCGAACTACTAACTTCGTAGGAGGCCTTGGATTCGCTCCCCCTGGTGACTAAGAAAAAAAAGTGACTTGGTCATATTCGCAGATTACTGGCACCCGTTGGCTCCACCTTTGCAAGGGCCGACTAAGTAAAGTGCTTTTGCACTTAGTTGGACACGAAAGTGAGACAGCCAAACACGCTGCCGATAGTTATGTGAATTTGCCCATATTAAAATCAAGGCAATTACGAGCACTTGCAATCGCATTTAAACCATTGCATGCAGTAAAGATGAATCCAAAACAAATTCTGATGGATATGATAGTCACTCTTTCTCAGTTGCGCTCAGAAAATGCTGCTCGCAGGCGGGCGGCTACGGTGTGCCTAACCACACATTACCGGGCTTCTCCGACTCAATTACCATCGCCAATCTCGATCCGGCATGGCCACAGGCGAAAACGATGAGGATAGCCATGGCGATGACCTCATAATCTCGTGCGGTGGCGGCGTAGATTTTTCCACCTGACGAGGCGGTGGCGATGGATTTATTGCCCAGTCTGATGGAGCCTGAAGCAACGATTTGCATGAATTCGCATCGCAATGTTCGTTCGGGTCATGCCTACTGCTGAGTCTGTCGTCGCCATCGCCTTCTTCTGGTGTTGGCGGCCGCTGGGTAAAAAGGTCAATGGAGAAGTCAATTAGGGGATATTCGAACGCACTCAGTGGCTTGACTGCTCGTTATGCTGTCTCGACTGTATCGTGAAGACCTGGCCGTTATCCACGCCGTTCGATATGAAAGAAGACGCCATCTTCGCGTATGCTGAGGAGGCGCCGAAACTCTATCATTGCCCTCGAGACCGAGACATTTCTCACTTTTGTGCGTGTGCTCGAGCCATTGCTTAAAGGTTAGCGTCCTCACCCTGCCATCAACTTCGGGGACTTTATCGCCGCGCCACTGCTGACTGAGTGATTCCATCACGAGTCTTGAAATACACTGTGGTTTTCGCAGCTGGCGCCTCTGTTCTTTCTTAGTCTCGGCTTCTAGCGTTCTCTGCGATGGTTGTGTTATCTGGTCAAGACTGGTGCTTTCGCTTAGTTTGCAACGAGTTCGGGGTGCTTGAAATTGTACGAAATCGAGTATACGGTCAATCCTGGTACCTACGAAAGCCTCTGAGAAGGGGAAGTTGTCCGCACCGGCGGTGAAGCTGCTTGTGGCAGCGGTGTCGTGGGTCGTCCTGCTGTTGCCCCGGCTCTGCTGTCGTACGCAGCGGTGCCCACGTCAAATTTCATTTCGAGGAATTCTTCCTCGGGCTACACAGGGACTCGTTCAGCGGTTTGAAGGTCGAAGAATTGGCGTGCAAATGGTACTCCTTTGCGTCCGGCGTAGATGCCACGTCATCGGAGAAATTCTTGCAAGGTCCTCTTATAGTCGCGTACAACCTTGTTCCATGTCTCCGTTGTCCAGCCTTCGAATTGCATCTGAAAATAGTCCAGGAGGCTCGTGCCTTCGACTCGCTTGTCGTATTCTGCGTTCGAAATAAATCGGGCTACATACATAGTAGCCACAGCTGCCTGCTAGGCTTGACAGCTTTGCCTCTCTCGAGGCGGTTATTGAATTTCTCGACACGCTTATCGCGGTCCTTGATGAAATGGCGCAGATTGGACTCGAGCAGTTAGGCATCTGTCATGACCTGTATTCTGCTGCCATTTTTTACGAGACGGAGAGCTCAAAATGTCGCGGCATCGTTCACCAACGTCACGAACCATATTTGCGCTCTGTTGCGAGCAGTCCTGGCATACGCTGGGTTTGTTGGCCGCCGCGCCTTCTTCAGACTCTTGGAGCCTTTCAACAACTGGTCTGCTCGCGACGGGCCAGATGCTGGATTGCCTGAAGCCGGAGATAATATCTCGTCGCGTGAAGCTCTCGTCGTGCGCTGTAAAGATGGCTTTCTGGTACGATGGCAGGGGCGTGCTTGGCTGTGTTGTGCTGTCTCACACTTTTGCAGGCCAACTACCCGTTGATCTTGATGTGGGGTCATGGCAGGCCATCTACGAAGGTGACGCTTAACTAGGTAAACAGTTGGTCTGCCGTGACCCCACACCAATTGTCAAGCTGCAAAGCGGCCTGGGCAGTCGAATTACAGTCACGCGGGGTATGAAGAACACGGGTGTGGTAGTTCGTAGCAGGTGTGATTTTTGGTGTGTAGAGAAAACCCTTACTCTCTAATGTATGGGGGGCTGGATACAGGTCTGTATCCTTTCTCGTTCCCAAGGACACCAGCCTTCACCCGATATATTGCCGACTAAGTTCAAGACCTGCAGCCAGGTGCACGACTTACAAGGTCTGCATTCTGACACCAGTACTAAGGTTGGGTGGGAACTTAACTGTCCGGACCAGAAAATGTTATTTAGCTCCACTATTACGGTGTGAAATAATTTTTATGAATTTAGGCACTGTATTTGACCTACAATGCTTAGAAAGCTCTTTCACTACTAATTTGTATGGCAGGATACACCTACAAACGTAAATCATCAAATATAGGCTCTTTCCCTACTAATTTGCATGGCAGGATACCCCTACAAACGTAAATCATCAAATTGAGTCAAGACCAACCAAAATGGTGCAGACTAGAGCTCAAGCGCGAGGAAACTGACGTACTGGTATCCCGACTGACGAGAGATATGACCTTCCAGCCTACCAGCCGACCAATCAGAGCGCCCGAGCTGCTGACGAAGCCGCTGACCTCACGCAACGACCTTCTGCCTCTGCTGCCTCTGCCTCCAGCCCTGAAGATGAAGAGGTTCATTCGACCAGTAAGGAGACAACGGCTGCCAAAGCTGGCCCAATCGAGTATACATTAGCGATAAGAGGCATTGCTCTAGAACTTTGGAATCAGGGCCTTCCGACCAATCAGATCATCGAGTGGACTGGGATCAAGAAAAGCACCTTCTTTGACCTTCTTAAAAAGGCCAAAATGCGTGGCTTTGAGCGTGGCATGCCTGTATTGAAGGATTATGTGACCAATAAGCCACGCTGCGGCAGGCCCAAACTGGTCAATGAAGCCGTTGGAAAGAAAGTTATTTCAACCTTAACTCGAAATAGCACCACGAGGCAATATAGCCTATCACAGCTAGCTGAGGCAGTTCAGAAGGTCTATGGAATACAGCTCAGTCATATGAACCTATGGCGTCGGCTCAAAAAGACAGGCTACTCGAGTGTCAAGCACACAACAAAGCCAGGGCTGAATAACCTCTAACGAATCAGAAAGCTCCAGTTCGCCTGTGGCGCCTGCCCAGGGAAACGTATTCTCAACATTGTGTGCGGCAAAGTTGGAAAGGCAAGAAGGAGTTTATGTTCTGGGCCTGCTTTGCATACGATCACAAAGGCCCTTGTTATATATGGGCCAATGAAACTGCGGCACAGACGAAGGCATATAATTCCGAAGTGACCTTGTGGAACGAAGAGAACGAGGCTCGGCTTCGAGAACAGTGGGAGACAAACAATAGCATGCGGCGCTTGTGGAACGGCTGCCTAACAACATCCAATGGGTGCTTTATTTGCGTGGCAACAATCTATATAAAGAGGGAAGTGCCGCACCCGAATTAACGAACCAGGAAAGAGAATATCTTTATTCGGACATTGAAGCTATTCTGGGTCAATTAAAGCCTTGTTTTCCTGCCATTGCGGGCGTGGAAGGTGTTGAAAAAAGCGCGGAAGATTGGGTGGAAGACTTATAGGAAGATGTTGAAAACTCCATTTCCTAATTAGGCAAAAGTTACAGAATTGTACTGTATTACTCGATTGAGATGGATACAGTGCTATGTAAGCCGAGTTACATTTTCTGATCCGGATAGTTAAGTTCCCAACCTTCGTACTTCGTATCAATAGTGTAAATGCGAGAGTGCTTATTTGGCCCTTGCACTTGTAAAGGTGGAGCCAACGGGTAAATATTTATTTGGAAGTCGCGCCATTTAAATCAATGGTCCCGATAAATTCCATGTTTGCCTCTCCAATTCATCCGCACAGCTAAAATGCTCCGTCATAAACGCCTTCAACAAGGCTTTAAACGGCCAGAAAAATCATCGTTCTGAAAGGCATCACAGCGACGGATGAGATATACGCCGCATCCAAGGAAACAGGTCTGACTATCCAATTTCTAGGAAAGGAGCGCAAGTTCCGGGGATGTAAAAGCCGTGAAGTGTCCGTAAAGCGAATTTTCGAGTTGCAAAGGACGAATATGATGGATGAGCTACTCAGGAGGATAAAAAACAGGCAGTCAAGCTCAAAGCTGCCCATGACGAAGCTATATTTTTCCGCCGGTAGATGCGTAATGTCACGGGTCAGCGTTCAAAAGACAACACGGCAGTGCCGAGGTGGATCGAAAAAATTGAACTACCGAGCTCATTTATTTCTTGGTGGATTAGCTCGGCGATTGATGCTAGCTTTTTCCGGTAGATGAGGCATCTCGGGAATGTCCCCAGGGACCGTGTCTATCATTCAACGCTAAAGCTGGTCTAGCTTCCGCCTTCGGAGCATATTTTGCCGAGTAAACCCCTAGGCGTCCCGTTATCACCTTTGGCTATCGACACTCAAACAAAAAAAGTTTCCATCACCGCCTGCGGTGCAGCAAAGGGTCGCTGTTGGTCCGCCATCGTCACCATGTCTCTTGCCAGCTCTAGGCCTAAGCTACCCGTCATCGTTGAGAAGCCGACACCGTACAGCTTCGATCTTGGCCTGCTGCTGGCCCAGGACCCTAATCTCATCACTCTGGACCCCGCCGATCTCGAAGAATCCCTTGCCCACGTCGCCCGCGACGGCGCTCAAGCCCTCATCAACCAACTTCTCACCACATGTCCAGTGACCTCCACCACGGATGGCGTCCTGCTAACCCTGCCGCCGCCTGCGACGCCGCTTCCGCGCAAGAAACCTGTTCCTGAGGCCAAATCGCCCACCAAATGGGAACGCTTCGCCGCCAAGAAAGGCATCAAGCCCAAGACCAGGGAGCAACGCAAGAACCTAATCTTTGATAATGAATCCGGCGAATGGAAGCGCAGGTGGGGCTACAAGGCTATGAACAAGAAAGGCGAGGACGACTGGCTTGTCGAGGTCGACATGAACAAGGAAAGGGAAAGCCAAGAGGGCACGAGCGTGAGAGGAGATGGGAAGCGAGAAAGAAAAGAGCACATGAAGCGCAACGAGAGAAAGATGCACAAGAATGAGCGCTAGGCAGCCGCCAAATCTAGGCGAAAGATCTGAGGAACTCGTCTCAATACTTCGCATCGCCACGGCGTTGTCGGCGCAGCGGAATCGTAGAGTCGAGCACGCTTTGTGTCTGGCCAGAAGCACCAGGCCTCGGCCGGCGGTCTTACTCCGGCCACAGTCAATGAGCACTTAGGCTTCCCACCATACAGCTATAACTATCTGTGAGCCAGCCCTGTCTGATCCTATGCGGCATCTCCAACAGCGCACGGTTCCAAATTAAAAATGTATCCACCGAAATCAGTATACATATCGTACACGAACGCCTTTCACTGGTAACTGCAGCAACGATGGTTCTCAACGATGTATCGCGCCTGACTACCTGTTCGCCAATGCTTGTCCCCAAACAACAGGCTCCGACCAAACGATCTCGCACTGACGCTCTTCTACTGCGGTTGGCATTCAACCAGTATACCCACATGACTCTCGATATGGTCAAGCACTGCGGTAGCTAATCGACGACTCGCTCAGAAATAGCATGCCAAGCTGAAAAATCTCAATCATCTTGCGAGATAACGACCGTTCAATGAAGAGTGAATCAAGGGTGCACGAAGCGGCGCATGACGCAGGACTGACGGACTGGGGAAATTCAAAGACAACGAAAGAGATGGATTAAAGGTCTTGCAGAGAATCCCTGCTGCTGTCTGGTAGTCATGGAAAAGAACTGATAGAAGTCTTCAAATAGGGGCCGGAGTCGACGAAACTGGTGAGTATTCCAGAGAAATGTTTTCTTTTTGAAGAAAGAAAAAATATAGAGAAGGGGAAGGGAAGTAGTGAGAAGGATTACGCTGTCAATGGTAAAGGGGGGAGGTCGTCAGAGTATGTGGGAAACAGCATGATGAGAAGTACAACGACAATTCATCAAACGACTTGCAGTTAGTATCCTAAAACCCGAGTGGCGATAGAGGTTTAATAGGTGACAATGGCCGAATATCCCTAGAACCCTCAACATTGCGATCGCTTTGCGAGCTCACATTGGTGGATACGGATGAGCCATTGGATCCCACGCTTGCATTAGACTCCGAAATATGGTGGTGGTGCTTTTTAGACCGTCCTTTTCTCTGCCCGCCGCTGCTCCCCGACTTCCGGACGCTATCCGGGGACGAGACAGAAGACTCTTCGGGCCGTTCGTTCTTGGCTAGTTGCTGTGGCTCGGAAAGGCCCCGAGGCGGCGGCTGGTCAAAGAGCAAGTACTCTTCCTCAATATACCTTGCCTCGTTTTTGCAGCCTTTCCAGCAATCTCTCCAGTTACACACCAGAAACTTGAAGCAAAACGCATCGATCTTCATGCATGGCTGAAAGCAGATGCACAGATTCCGAAAGTCCATCTTGTTCTTGTCCGAGTGGGCGAGGAGCAGGCTGAGATGGCACGTGATGGCAAAAAGTAGGTAATAGTTGAAGGGAGACAAGCTTGAGAGCTCGTCAATAAGCAACTGTGGGACTTCAGTTGAACCTGCACATTCCCTGAAAATACGATCCTGGGCCTCCTTGGGGAACAGTTCGTCGGGTAGTTCTCGCAGCCAAGCCTTCAGCATGGAGCCAATGATGTTGATGTCATACAAATCGCTTTCGTCAAACAGGTTAACGTCGTAGTCTGCTGCTCCGGTCAGCCGGGGGTGTCCTCGATAGAGCAGTAGAAGCAACTTTACGTACGCTCATCAAACTTGCGTTGCCATTTCTTGACTTGCGGCCCGCTTCCGGGAACACGGTAGAGACCTTCGACGTCGTAACCCTTGTAGTTGAGATAGTCAATGGCCCTCCATGGGAAAGCGGGCATCCAAAACTCGGTCTTGTCCTTGGACTTTTCGAGCCGCTTGGAAATGCGTGTCAATCGTGTTTGCTCCACCAGTGGCAGATTAATGACCTTGAGCACGTAGTGCTCATCGTCCACTACTGACTCCTTATCAGGTATGGCGCCAGTGCGCTGATTTTTGCCAAACAACCCCTTGCTTATCATGTCGGCGGCTCGTGTGGATGAGCTACGCAAGCCGCTGAGAAAGTTTGATCCGACATTATCCCTCGACGAGGAGGGCGAAGAGCCAAAGACGTGCTGGTCCCTGTCGCGGCTGTTTTCCTTGCCCGAAGGGCTCTGAGTGTGGTGGTCCTCGGATCGATTTCTTGTCGCCGAGGGCATCATGTCCCTGAAAGATCGGTCCTGAGCAATGAGAGGGGCGGTTCGGAGAGGTGCGGGTTCGTGCAGGTCAGTACTGCTAGGAGTAATCAGGATCACTGCGGGCAGGGCCTTGGTGCTGTCGCGTTCCTTGTTTTCACGGGTCGACTTGGAGCGATTAAGAAGACCAAACGGCTTCGACTTGGTCCTGATGCCCGAGGTGGCCGGGGCAGCAGCTTCCTGGTCGCCAGCAGAAGATAGCGACAGATCGGATCGCGAAGGGAACGAGGTCGAGGGTATCGAAATCGAGGGATTTTTTAGAGTCATGCGCGAATGGGGAACCTGACCAAGACGTCAGACGCGGTAAGTGACCTGCATGAAAGGAGAGTGGGTTGGACAATTGCAGAGGTAAAACTGTCTAGGAGCCCAGGGATGTGGCGTGCGCGATCGCGCTTTGTGGCATGAGAAAAGCACCCTGAGCTTGAGATTTTCTCGTACCTTGCTGCTGTGCGGCGCCGACGCCGTCACTGCCCGACGACGTCAACTGTTCGCGCGCCTCCCGAGAAGGGTGCGGTGCTGATGGGACGGAAAGAGGAAGTAGTTGGAACCTTTGAACGACTTGTTGAAATGGAAGAAACCCGACTTGGTGGACCGTTTGGAGGAGGATTCGGCGGCGGGCTGAGATCCGCTGGAGTGCTGGAGAGCCGAGACCGGCGGCAGGTTCAAGGCGGAATCGTGGCGTTGGTGTTGCGGGGCGGCATGATCTGTAGGCGGCAGCACGGACGACGCTGGCTGGGACAGCTTGGGGCCAAACCTGGTGTTAAAGGGCGAGGTGCACTGGGAGAAGGGGATCTGGAGTCGGCGGGCGGAGGCCCCCCGTGCTGTCGTTTCACTCAACGTCGGGCCACCATCGGCAACGTGGCCTAGGGTGTTTTTAGGCTCGGCCAGCATGAGCGGCTGGGGCGTGGGCTTGCGTCCCATGTCGAAGGCGCTAAGCGTCGGCCCTGGCCGCGGCCACAGCAGAGGCAGGGCAGAGGGTTAATTAGATTCGAAGCTGGCGCAGAGGGACACCGCCGCTCGGGGGGCCTGGCTGTCGACAAT
>KN173777.1:0-27315 GCA_000758425.1 Nilaparvata lugens yeast-like symbiont | reverse complement strand
GGAAAGCAAGCTGACTCTGGATGCTCCTCGCCGCAAATGCTCTGTGCGAGGCACCTACGGAGCATCTGGGGGGACACGGGGGACACGACGGGGGGCGCGACCTGGAGCGCGGTCTCGGTACGCGATGTCTCGCCATGAGATCGCGCGAGGCAGCGCGTGCAGGAACTAGTCCAGGACCAATGGTCCGCTCTTTTCCCTTGCCATGCCGGGCGCCGGATCAGCCAAGGCGACGACAAAGACGTCTCCCGTTACCACGTACCCGTTGGAGCAGATTCCATTACCCCTCTCGAGGGAAAGTAAAGAGGGATGGAGCTACTAGTGCCGTCCGCATTTGATCATTACGTACCACCAAGTATACTGCGTAAGGGAGGGGTTCAAGAGGGCGCCAAACAGCCACGACGATCTGAAACGCGCCAGCCACGATAATATGGGCCCTCTCTGAAATGACGCGCCAATTAGGGCGGGTCTGGCTACGTACCTGCGCGAGGCGGCTCTCGATCCACACGGGCCGCCACTGGTTCTGGCTCTACACCAAAGTCCATCGCAGCGCAAGCATCGCGACGCCAGGTCCGCGGGTACCCACGTCACTGCATGGAAGCGACGACGCTTCTCGCACCACTCTTGACACGCCACTCCAGAGCGGCTAGAGAAGAGACCGGCGAGGGTAAGACGGGGCTACCGAGTCCGTACCCACGGTGCCGACACGAGCCCGAGCCCGAGCCCGTCGGTTCAAGCTCCCATGCGTCTTGGAGCGTCTACGTGCCTGCCCCGGTGTCCTGCTACCCAGCCAAGGCACTCGGGGCCGCGCTTCGGCCTTTGCGCCTTCACGTATTCTGCATGCACCCGTACGTTCTTTTGATATGCTCGCGTCCGCCGACACAAGCACCTTTCTTTTAGGCTCTCTTGCTAGAGTCTTTTTCCCTTAGACGCCCGACGGGCTGCTTCCACTCGATCGTTCTCTCATTTTCGCACGGCTGAAGGCCTGTCTGATTGGCAGGCGGCCGGTAAGCCCGGGTCAGAGGCGGCGTGGCGAGGCGCCCACGTGTAATCACTCGCATGGCTAGTTCCGCTGCTACTCGGATGGCACTGCAACCGGCTACGAATTTGTCAATACTCTGCCTAATCTAAGTTCTCGCCGCCCTCGCGCCCTTTCCCCCGTCATCGACGCATTGAAATGGAGACGGAGCCGTCACGCTCGCAGAGGTGATCCCGCGAATGCCACACTCAAGTAGGTCAGCTGGCATTCGGGCAGCAATTCAGATTGGCCAGCTCTTTCGTTGTACACGGACGAATGCCGCGGAAACATGACTATGCGGAAGTAGTGCTACCCGCGTTATCACCCGCATCCTGGCCCTTGTGTGGGGGAAGCTGGCGTACGGCTGTTACACTGCACAGGCGCACGTCATCTACCGGTCTTGCCGATTAATTCGTTGCGTAAGCACAACACCTAGTTTCCAAGCTTCGTGGCATGGTACGAATGCTCAACGAACTTGGCGTCTTTTGAGGCGAGAGCAGTTTTTTTTTGGCAATAGCCTCAAGTTTCATCCTTGTTTCGCTGTCCCGCGTTAAGTTTTCATCATCGGTTGCTCGCCAATCAATTCATTCGCAGCCAGGCGTTACCAAAATTAGAGCAAAGCCAATGCGCGAGCTCAACTAATCTCAAACTTGTGTCGAACCCCAAGTCTTGCCGGGCTTCTCTTTTGGGTAGTGCGCTATAATAATGTTAGTTGCCTTCTCGAGCCAACGCAATTTTTCCGCAGCGGGGGCATCAAAATGGTTGTCAATTGAGGATTTTCCCGGTGATCTGCCGGATTATCACCACGTCGCACACTCAATATGATCTATTGTTAATTCAACAATCATGGTGCCGATTGACATATCTTTTTTCTTCGAGGAATCATCGAAACTAGTTCGGTTGTCGTATGAAGATGGCCCCAGTCTATCCAATAGATCAGCATTCTCTATATTTTCCTCACTACTACAGAAGAAAGAGCCTCCAAATCGCCGTTAAGCAGCTTGGATTAGCCTCTCTGCCAGCGAATGCTGGATATTATCTTCCGTCCGCTGGCACGTATCTCTGTAGCCCGTCCAGCTCCCAGAGCAGCCGGACGGCTGCGCGTCGGGCGCTTGCTCATATCGTCTTATTGCCGCAATCAAGTCGAGCCAGGATTGAGTTCCTACGATAGATGGTGGCAGAATCCAGTAGCACTAACAAATAGACGAGGATGAGTTGAAGACTACAAAGAGGCCACGAAAATAGCTTCTCCTTCTCTTTATGAAACATTCAACTACATTTCACCAAAGAGCACTCCTACGTCGCGCGCTGTAGGGACGAGCCCCGAGAGAGCCGGTTGAGCCCCGTGGGAAGAACCCTCAGTAACATACAATGACAATGGCAATCTACCCTCGATTACGTCCCAGGCGTGAGTTTTCTAAAATATAAAATCGCAGGCCTGAATTGCTCACCCTCGAAGGCGAGCCAGGCTAAACCCTGAATTTACCTCGAAAAAAATAACGCATATCATCAACAGTTAGATATTCTTACCACGTCAGAATGAATTGGACGAGTCGCAATCCAGAAAAGAGTAGCTCATAAGTGCGTTCGACCGGTTTACCCAGACAAAATCCCGCGACGGTCGTTGTTATCGTCTCCTTAGGTCAACAGCAGCTAGCTGAATCATGTAAATAGGGGCTATGTGGTGCGGCATGACCGGCACCGGATGATCGTTATGGTGTTCTCCCCTCATTCCATGCATTGGCTGTAGCCGTTATCGCTATTAGCTTCTCTCAACGGCGTATACATATTGGCTTATCGAGCATACGACCAAACCCTAACGCTTAATCGACTCATTGAAATGCAAGCCCTGGACTTTACTTCGGAACGCGTTCAAGAAGGTAGTTGGCAAATCGTTTCTCGATGCTGACCGCATCAGCCAGAATCCCAACAGCACCTTTAAAGCCCTTAATGCGAACTTGAAAATTTTTGATTTGAGAATCTAAAGTCTGCACAGGACAGTAAGCTACATGCAGCGGTGCTGACAAGGTGGGAAGGTTCCGACCGATGATCTCTTGGATTGTGCAAAGCCTAATGCAGCTGGTTATTTAGCTCTGCATTTAAGGCTCAAGTTCGTCATGAAATGGTTATACTTCGTAGGAGGCCCGTAAAAGGAAGAAGAGACATTGAAAAAGGAGACTTAGAGGCTCTAGTAATAGCGGAAGGGAGCCGAACAGGTAGAAATGAGGAGCAAACGAAACGGAAGTGTGACGACTGGGGTTATTCCCAAGAGATAAATCTGTGGAAGGATTTATGTTGGCAGATGGGAAAGGGCGTAGTCCTGAGAAAGAGATGTCACAATGGTGATAGAATAAATGTCGTAACCAAGATGATCAGTATGGATGAAAAAAATGATCGTGTTGAACGCTGGCTACCTATTTAAGGAGTGAGAAGTTGGGGGGTTTTATACTTGACGCCTTTCCCTGGATCATTCCCTATTTCCGATGATCCGTCCATGGATCATTGGATCATCTCCATGAGTAAATGATCCAGATCATTTGGATCATACAATAATCCCCATGATCCATCTCGTGATCAGGCGGAGAACCCTGTAGTTCCGGTTCATCCTTTGATAACAAGACGCCAGAAAAAAAACCAGGAAGATTCGCCAGTTTTACTTATAAATGAAACAGTAAATGAGTATGTAATTATTCGAAAATTATTCTCCATCCTCTACTGTTACCCGTAGGCACTAAACTCGGTCCTCGCGTATTACTTCGTAGTAGGGACGAAATTGAGGGAACAGGGTCAAAAGGAAGGGACAGCTATGTAAACAACAGCCCCACAGCTAGCGCTATGTATTTTTACTATAGCCTCATGACCCAGAAAATACATCGCATCGGCTGACAGCGCGCGCATCAAAGCCATGATTGACGACATGAATACTCTCTCGCAGCTAGGGCCATAATTCGATCTCATGATGCAGTAGCCGCTCTAGAAGCCCAAGGCAAGAGGCCCGGGAAAGCGAAGCCATCGCCACCTCTTTCACTTCGTGCCATGGCACGCAAATTCGGCGTCAGCAAGTCCCACGTCGACCGTGGCGTCCAACAACTCCTTGGGCATCATCGCGACCTTGGTGCCTGTGGTCGGAAGCCTCCTCTGAACAAAGATGAAGATGATGCCCTTATGGAATTTGTACCATGGCTTCAAAAGATCGGCTTTCCCGCGATGAAGATCCAGATAATTGAAGCAGCCCATACTCTACTAGAGAGGCGCGACCCCGATGTCATGCCCCCATCCGACTCTTGGTACAAGCGATGGATTGAGGCACACGGTGAGCTTCGAGGGTGTACAATTAAGGCGGTTGAAAAGGCTCGGCGCGGCGTGATTGTTGAGAAAATCGCGATCGACAGCTTCAGTGGGCACACGGAGATTGATTTCATAGAATACTTTCTGAAATTTGATATTCTTGTCATAATATTCTCGTCGCAACGCGAGGAACGAGCGTAGTGCCTACGGGTACAGTATTGATGTGATGAGACCAAAACCCGGTGAATCGCCGAGGACTCTCTTACATAAGTAAGGCAGCCTACTTCGTACTTCGTACTGGAATAATTCACCTACGACCCTCTACCCTCCTCTTGGCTCAGTCTTTCAATTCGCAAATCCTCGGCGACATGCCTCAGGCACAGGAACCCAACGAGGTACCTAGCCTTGCTGCAGAGGCTCATGTTAAATATATCCAAAGTTTGGATACAAAAAAAGATCAATTTGACTACTGGCTGACAGAACATTTGCGGCTCAATGGCATTTATTGGGGCTTGACCGCCCTGCATCTCCTCGGACGCCCGGAAGGACTCCCTCGCGACGAGATTATTGATTTTGTGCTGTCTTGTCAGCATGAAAACGGCGGTTTTGGCGCCGCCCCTGGACATGACACTCACATGCTCTCGACAGTAAGTGCCGTGCAGATTCTCGCCATGATTGATGCCTTGGATGAGCTTGAATCTCGGGGCACAGGCAAAGCCAAGGTCGGAAAGTGTGGGTGGATTTCTAGGAGCCTTATGTTTCGAGATACTTTTCTAATGTAGATCAGACATCGCGGACTTGCAAGATACCAAAACTGGGAGTTTCTGTGGCGACGAATGGGGCGAGGAAGATACAAGATTCTTGTACGGCGCCTTCAACGCGCTGTCTCTCTTGGGTCTACTGTCTCTTGTCGACGTAGACAAAGCGGTTTACTACATAGCCTCGTGTGCCAATTTCGATGGCGGATACGGAGTGAGGCCTGGAGCAGAATCCCATTCCGGCCAGATCTTCACCTGTTTAGCCGCTCTCAGTATCGCTGGACGGTTAGATACGGCTGACCAGGAGAAGTTGGGTAGGTGGCTGAGCGAGAGGCAAACCCCAGGAGGCGGTCTCAACGGTCGCCCCGAGAAAAGAGAGGATGTCTGTTACAGCTGGTGGGTGCTGAGCAGTCTGGCCATGATCCGCCGCATGCACTGGATCGACCGCGATGCCCTCATAGGCTTCATTCTCAGAAGTCAGGATCCCGAGAACGGTGGCATTTCGGATAGGCCGGGCGACATGGTCGATGTCTGGCATACCTGTTTTGGTTTGGCGGGACTCAGTCTCCTCGGCTACCCAGACACAGAGGCCGTAGATCCGGTCTATTGCATGCCCAGGAGAACCATCGAGCGATTGTTTGCGTGATAACAAATACAAGTTTGAGCACGGTGCAGTTCATGTCGCCTCAACCCAGAGAAAGGGCTATGCAGAGTTTCCATGACCTGCATCACTCCCTTGCTGTCTTGACGCCTCTCATTGTGGAAGCGGAAGAAACGTGATACGCCCCCCATGTCATGCACAGCGCGTCTGTTAAACCGCGCGGCCAACACCAGTTCAAGCTAGGTTCATGTGTAGCTCAATTGAAACACTGTTCAAGATGTTGACACTTAGCAGTCTATTTTGAGCTCGGGGCCGTGAGTTGTGCCCGTAATCCCTTCGCGCGGCAGCCGTTGACGTTATACATAGAGACGACATAAAGCCCTCGGGAGCCGCGCATGCGCTCTTCTTCAAGAGGGAGAATTTTAAGAGACTGGGATTGTACGAGTTGCGTGGCACATGAGATGGACAGGTGAATTCCTGATGGTCAAACGCAGCAACACACGGCCAAGCCAGTGCAACTGAGCGAGAACAGAGTCACTCTTGCGCAAGGTCTATTCTTTCTGTCAGCTTCGTCGCCTCAGGCCGCATTGAAGTTGAAGACAGTGGTGATTGAGGCCCAGGGTAGGAGCAGCCATATCGCACTTTCCTGCCAGTTGCTTGCCAGCCTGCCTCGCGCCCTGGGTCTCGCCTTATGGGTCTCGTCGCCCGCCTTCCTTTCTCTCACTCTCCTTGCTTCCGTCTAGTATTTCCCCCCTCTCCTTGGCTGCGACTACTTCACCTTCACTTTCTCCTCTACTAACTCCTCTATCCGTCTTTGTCAGTCTGGAGCCTCAGGGATTTCGAGGGGCTTCCTTCTTTCCTTCGAACGACGGCCTCGCCCTCAGAGCTTCTCCGTTCGGCCCTCATTGTTTTCCACCACATTTTCTAGAAGCTGCTCTTGACGTTCACTTGCCTCAGGGCCGAGCCCGCTGTAACCAAGCAATAACACTTGCTTTCAAAACGGTACGGGTGCGCGTTTCCCAACGCTGCACGCGTGTGCATCTCCAGGCTGACCCTTGCGAGCGGCAGCCGAATCAAGGTTGTGCCTCCCCGGTGCGCACTTTCGTCGCTTCTATCTCTCTGACTCCTTTTTTGTGAGCTTGTGCATGTTTGTCCGTGTCTTTGCTTCTCTGCCACTACTGCTCTCTCCCCCTCTGTGCTTTCAGAGTCTTTCCTCTGCTGGCGATGCCCGTCTTCTTTGCGGCCCTCACACCCGACAAATTGCTCTTTTCCCAGAAGCTTCAACTACCCGCCACCTCCCCTGTTGCTTCATTGCTCTCTTCCACTGCTCCTTGCTCCAGCCTGCTGCTCCCTTCCTGTTACTTGGTTTAATCAAGCCTGTTTGCCGTGACTCCAGGGTTCCATCGCAGCTCGTCAGTTCAGGCTCCCAGTCACAGGTCTAATGATTGCCATGTTCCGTTGAGGCTTAAGCATGGCTGACGCCTCATCGCACAGGCTATGGTGTCTTTGGCCGTCATGAGAGGCAGCACGCCTACCTCAACTACGAAGCAAATACCCCTACTCTGCACCGTGTTTACCGAGACACCGCGTTTCTCCGACATGTCACACCTGTTGACGCACATTGCCTCTAAGGGCCATCTCCACCATGAGACAGACCAGGCTCAGAACCCATCAAGATGCGGCAGCTGTTGCGATCATGGACGACTACGAGCAGTGGTATAAGGACAACGGTATCGAAGCTCTCTTGGTCGAGCGAATGAGGGCCAAGCAACTGAAGGAGGCCGCCAAAACCAGACGTACCCGAGGAGCAACTCCACTGACATCATCGCTCAAGGTTCGTGAGCCACTCGATCGAGGGCGTTGCATTTGAAAGATGACCTTTCTGAAACAAGACAGACAAAGCGCGAGACGAAGCACATTGCCAGTTCCACCACCGTCAAACCTGAGCCGGCATTCCCTCCGGATTTCCCCCTCGTTTCGGGATTCTCCACGACCGAAAATGATTGTGAAATCCACGATGACTTCTTTGCCGGCAATGATATGCTTTCACTAAAGGGTCAAATCTGGCCGGGCATGGGCAAGATGGATCTTGCCAACGAAGACATGAAACGCACCCGCAATCAACGCAAGCCCAACTCTTTCATTGAAAAAATGCGGAAAATATCAGAAGGCATTGAGCCTATGCAGGTGGTCATGACGCCCGACCTCGAAGTGGAGAGGGTCAAGGGAGTGTATGACAGCTCCTCGCCCATACCTGGCCAGGAAGAGGAGGTAAACAAGCGACAGTATTCCCTATTCGTCGATGTGGCTGACCGTCTAAAGACTCTGAAGAAGGTTCTGAGGCCTAAACGTAAGAGATCGGCGGCGCTAGCAGAGCTTTCTGTCAACGTTCCTCGCGGCGGAAACCGACGACAGGGCCGCAACAATCTGGCCAAGCCCAACCGAGTACCGCAACTTAAATTGAATTGTGACTGTAACCCTCATTGTGACGAAATTTCATGCCTGTCAGCCTTCGGACACGGACACGGCTTCTTTCCAGACGATGAAGGTTCTGGTATGCTTTTTGTTCCGGCTCTCGACCCATATCTGATGGAGGTAGGCATTTTTGAGTGTCGCTCATTTGCTTGCGACACCCACACCTCAAAGCCAAAGGTATGCAGCTTCTATGCCATCCTCCCGGCGAATTTTGAGTTCAGTTTCAACCAGGTATGAATCGCGAGAGCGACTTGGACTCCAAAGTCAAAGCTCGATTTCTCGTTCGAATGCGGTATCGCCTACTCCCTCGGATGGAGATTTATCCTCACACCTTTTGTCTACGCGAGAATCCCAGCAGGGAAGAAACAAATCCCACGGATATATTGGCCATGGCGGGAATATTACATTTGGTGAGTGTTAGAACCGCTCGCTAACCTTGGAGCCTGCGACGGCGTGCTGACTCCGTCTCAGATTCGCTCAGTGCCGAGAGTCCCTTTGGTATCCACGACACGTACATGTACAACAGTTCGTCCAGGCTTTCTTTCAATTCTAACACTCACTTTGGTACCGCGCTCCAGGACTCTTTTCGCCTTACTCTCTTCAATCAAACCCTTCCCAAGCATGGAGAGTACTCTTCTGTAAACGGCGACTCCTTGTTTAATTCACCGTTCTTGGCTTTATCCGAATCGAACCCTCTCTTCTCCCATGATCGAATGTTTTACCCTCCATATGGCCAGGCACATTCGAGCCAGAATCTAGGCTCGTTGAACTTTACGCCGATTAACCGAGGTCGAGACAGCGGCTTTGATCACTGTGAACAAGAGCGACATGTCTCGGGCTCCAGCGTAAAGATGGAGTCGCATATTCGCGAGGACATCGATAATGGCCCTTCAAGCGAAATCAAGCCCTCTAGCTTCACCGTGGATGGATTGTGGGATTCGCATCCTCCGGGAAACGGTGTTAATATTGAAGAAGACCTGGGCGACGAACTGGACATCTGATGCTCGCTATCCGTTGGATTCAAAAGCTTGGTTTCTCGCAATGCCGAGGTGTGGAACCAACGAGTGCCGCTTAATTCAGTCTTCGAAATTAATTCGACCTGGAACCCTGTTCACGATCATGGATGGGACCCTCTGGGATATGAAAAGTCGTTTTCATTGTTTATTTTGCTTTTTTCTTTTCCTGCATTTCTCCCTTTGAAGGCGCGCGCGAATGCCATTAACGATCGAAACCTACGAGTTGTGGGCGGACGGTTTCTTGTGCTTATTTACCCGGGGTTCATGGGTACACACCAATCACCATTGATATTAGGGAGCATTGGGCGGCAAGTCACGATGAGCAGGTCGCAATGCCGTCGTTTTTTTGAAAGGTGAAGAGCCCGCACTACAATATTTAATTGTTTTATTGAGCTTCATTCTTCATTTTCTGTTGTTTACCCCTTGTTTTCTTATTTATTTCTCACAAAATGTTCTTTTCCTTTTGATACGGAACTGTTCTTTCGGAATGCGTCATGCGTTGTAACAGACAGTATGATTTTGCAACATCAAGGCTACGCAAAAGGAAATTTGTGTGCCGTGAGGCGTTTGATTTCGCCTGGGCAATGTACATAGGAGGGTATTGGTCAGGGATATCGGGGCGGTGTGGTTTAGTAGTATATTTACAAAATCGGTGGATGGATTGAGAACGGAAGTGGATATTGATAATAGTCAGAGAGTCAGTGGCAATCTTTGATTGACGTGATTTCACACTGAGGAAGCCAGCGTCGAAATTAGTGCACGGATTCGATGAGAAAGGTCAAATTGTCTCCTGAGCCCACTCTAACCCAGTGAATGGACTCGGTGGGGGCAAGCGCTCAGGTATACCTGCATACAGCGGCCACAGAATGAGGGCAATGAAGTGAAGATTTATATAACAAGTAACATCAGGCTTGGAAATCACAGATGATCGATGCTAGTGATAAGCTGCTCCAGCTGATGGTGGTCGCCACGTACGAGGACGTGGGCCAAGAGTTGGCAGGCGCTGGTCAGTCGACGTCGTTGCATGGCGAGCTCCAGCTGATTGGACTGGTGGGCGGCAACGTCGAGGATATTGTTGGGAATGCGGGCAAGGCGAGCGACGTTGAGACCGTAGGATCTGTGGGCGACGCCATCTCGAACCTCGTAGAGGAAGGTGATGTGCTCGTGGCCGTCGACGCCCTCGGTAGCCTCGAACTTCATATGGACGTTTTTGAGGCCGGGCAGTCCGTGGGCGAGGTGGGCGAGGTACTGGTAGTGGGTGATGAAGAGGGTGAGGCAGCAGGAGTGGGCGACGATGTGGTGCAGGACGGCGTGGGCGATAGCGGCGCCGTCGTGAGTGCTGGTGCCGCGGCCGAGCTCGTCGAGGATGACGAGGCTGCGAGGCGTGGCAGCACGCAAGATGTGGGCCGTCTCAGAGAGCTCCACCATGAAGGTGGACTCGCCGGCGAAGAGGTTGTCGTGGGCACCGGTGCGGGCGTGGATGCCATCGCAGAGTGTCAACCGCAGCGAGTCGGCCGGTACGAAGGAGCCGATCTGGGCAAGCAGGACGACAAGGGCGAAGGCGCGGACGAAGGACGATTTGCCGCCCATATTGGGGCCAGTCACTAACTGGGCCAGCGCGGAGGGGTGGGCGAGGGTGGTGGTGAAGGGGATGTACACCGTCTCGAGCATGCGCTCGGCCATGGGATGGCGAGCCTGAGCGACGGCGATGGTCGGCTCGGTGCCGTCGGGTAGCAGAGTCGGTCGGCTGTAACCAGGCTGGGCCGCTACTTTGGCCAGGGAGAGGAGACAGTCGAGGCTGGCAAGGGTGGCGACGGAGTCGCGGAGCGGCTGGTAGTCGGCGGCGATTTCCGTGAGCAGGTCGTGGAAGGCCTTGTCGCAGGCGGCTGCAAGCGCCTCGCGATGCTGGTCGCGCTCGGCGATGAGGCGGATGACGTCGGGTGTGTGAAAACGTGAGAGCTTCTTCGTGCCGGAAATTTTGCTCCACGAGGCCGGCACCTTGTTGATGTTGTTATTGGTCACCTCTATGAGGAACTTGATGCCGGCCACGGTGGCGTACTCGAGCGTGTTCGTGCCGAGGGCGTCGGCCGCCGAGGAACGGTGGCCGTCCAGCTCATGTTCAACATGCGCAATGGCCAGCTGGTGATCTTGCATGTCCTCAGTCTGGTATTGGTCGCGGAAGAAGCCGTACTTGTCGTCCTTGCGGGCCGCCACGAGGTTGATGCGCTCAAGGTAGGAGACGACGGAGGCGAGGATCTGGGGGACCGTGCCGATGGCCGAAGTGAGGAGCGTCGACTTGAACGACAGCCTGGCGGTCGAGCAATAGGTTGCGATCTTTTTTAGCGTCTGAAGGACTGACACGAGCTCGGGCCTCGTACATTTGCCGTAGTAGATGCGAATGAGGCTGCGCTCCAGGTCGGTCTTGATGGAGGCGAGCAGGTTCGACAGCTCGTCGACGGGCGGCGTCGACTGCTTGTCGACGAGTTCCTGCACCGCAGCAAGCCGCTGCTCTAGCCGCTCTCGGTCCAGCAGGGGGCGGCCAACCCAGTTGCGGAGCAGACGGCGGCCGAACCGCGTGACCGTCTTGTTGAGCGCCCAAAACAGGCTGCCTTTCTCGGAGTGGTCGGTGGAGTTACGATAGACCTCGAGGCTCTCGAGGGTGGTGCCGCTGATGAGCATGTGCGACCGTGTGCTGAAACTCTGAAAGTATTTTGTCAGGTTAAAGATGTGCTCCAGTCCGTACTCCTTCAAGTGGTCAATCATGGCCGACAAGCAGATGGTAACGGGCTCGGGCAGCTTCAGGACCTTTTCGAGAAGGGCAGCAGCCGCCTCGCTCCCGGCAGCGTGCTTAAGCCGGTGGGCGTAGAAGTTGGCAAGATGCGACGAGGCGTCTGCGGCCATGGTCGAGCTCCTGGGCACCCGCTCGACGCGGCAGCGGTCGCCGAAGACGTTGGTACTGGATCCGGAGAGGTGCTTGACCATCTTGTCGGTAGCCTTGGTGAGTTCGCCGATGATGAGGAACTCGCATGGCGCTATGTGCAGTAGCCTCGTTTCGAGCTCGCTCCGCATGAAGCCGTCCTCAAAGAAGTCATAGATGATGTCCCCCGTGGCAGGCTGGACGGCAAGTATGCCGACGTTGACTTTCTCATCCGTCCCCGAGCCCTTGGCCTGGAATTCAGTGATGCACAGGAGGTATCCGCCCGAGGGCGCGCCGTCGGTTGGCTGGTCCAGCTCGCCGTTCTCGTCGATATAGGTGCCTTTAGTGTAGATACTTGTGAGTTTTCTCACAAATGGAGCGTTCCGGTTGTCACCGGCTTTTTTCAGTGCGGCCGTCTCAATCTGGCGAACGACGCCGACCTTGTAGCCCGCCGCAACAAGCCTCTTGGCATGAACAGACAAGCGATGAACCGGGATGCTGGCGGAAGCGAAGCGGTCGAGATGGGCTTCGGACGGGTCTGTGATGAGCGTCAGCAGAAGAAAGTAGTGCCAGGGGACGGTCGCCTGGTAGGTTAGGAGAGACGCACGCTCGTCGTATCGCAATTTGCCAGGTATGCAGACGATGCTCAGCTCCTTGGCAGCGATTCGGGCATCCTCACCGAAGAAACAGAACTTGTAGCCGACCTCAACGATGAGTACAGTGTCCAGATGATTCCTCTTAATTTCGAGAAGTTGGACCTCCATGGGTGTTAGCTTCGTCGACTTGGCGGCTTTCTTCTTGGTCTTGACGGGTGCTGGCGACTCGTCGTCTTCAATAACGTCGTCCGGGTCAGCCTCGTCCTGGGCGGGCACGTCATCGGGACGTCGTTGGAGGGCCTGAGGTAAGGCATTGTGATGACATAGCTTGTTGAAAAAGCGCCTGTGTAGCTCGTCGTGGCTTCGCTTCGCAGCGTCGTCCTCGGCGCCGTCGGGCTCGGGAACGGCGGCAGGGACAGAAGCAGAAGCGTCGTACTTGTAGCGGTCGGCGCGAGTCGGCCGAGGCATAGAGTCTGCGGTGGCCGAAGGTAGTGAGAGCCCGGTCATCTGGGGGGCGGCTCTGGCCTTCTTGGCTGTGGGTTCTGACTCGGCTGCGGCACTGTCGTCGAGGCATCGTTTCCGGGACTTGGCGTCCTCGTTTGTGGAATTATGCTTCTCGAACGACGCGGCGAGCCCATTGACGGTCTTTGGTGTGAAGAAGGATGTCAAAGATTGTTGCTTTTTTGCAGAAGGCCTATCGGAAACCGGCGCCATGTTTGAGCCGTGTGCTGAAACTTGGACGGACGAAGCGATAGAGGGCGCGAGCGAAGGATCTAGTCGTGCCTGGACTGCAAGGGAGACGCGTAAAGTGCGTGCTCGGCACTTCTGAGGAACGATGTATCGGCGCGGTCATTCAATATTCCGAAAACTATGATTGGTTTGGACCCATGCGTTAGAGGAGCGCGCATCACAGGGTTCTGCGGGGCACACTAGGGTAGGGAAAGGGGGTGGGATAGTGGTGCGACGAGGGCTGCTACACTGAGCCTATAACCAACCATGAGAGCATCAAGGCATCGGCCTTGTTTTGACCGTCGCTCGATGGCAGCCTATTTTTTGCTACCTTGGCATGCTCCCCTCTCAGCCTGTCAGCCTCAGCCGTTGCCCCTCCCGGTCGACTGAGAGCGCACTCGGGTCTTCGTCATGGAGTCCAGCCGCGGCGTGCCTGAGGAGGAAATGTTTCTCAGCAATCCCGCTCCCGCTAACAGTCCTACGGGCCGGCCCCTGCGTATCTTTAAGCCCCGAAGTCCGGAGCAAGTCCCCCCGTCGCCCCTCCACCTCCGTCTCCACCAAGTCGAGCTACCCGCTGCCTCCTGGCGCCTCGAGCTCAACCGCTCCTCTGTCATTTCCCGACGACGACCATGTCCGCAAAATAACTCCTTCCAAGCTTTACGGCTCGGTCTCCGCCGATCCGAGTCCGCGCACAGATACCACCCCGCCCGAGATTCGCCTCGGACTGGCAGAGAGAAGAGGAGCCTCGCCCAAAGTCATCATCAATTCTCCATCGAGCCCCGACTCCGACCAAGGGCTCTTTGCAAGGCCTCCCAGAGGCCAGCCACCGCTCGCGTCGTCCAGTGCCAGCTGTCCAAGCTACCAGACCAAGACGTCTTATCCCCCACCTACCACCTTGTCCCCAGCCCTCAACGGCGCGCACCGCCTGCCCTCGGACCATGATGCGAAAACGGACGATCAACGCGTCAATCGCTTTGCTTCGACAGCCTCCAACTCGACGACAAGAGCCACTCGTGGCTCGCTACTTCCGCCTGAAACGCCCGTTGTTGAACTCGGAGCGGTGCCCGGCGGCGCCATCGAGGCCCGATATGCTGCCTTCGGCACCTTCGGCGTCCCCATCCTTGACGGCATGCACCATCCTCCGGTCCACAGCGCTACTTCTATGCAGAGATTGGCCCAGTATACGAACCAGCCTCCTCATATCTAACGGCCTTGGACACCCACCGAGGTCCCGGGTCAAGCGCCTGCTGGTCCTCCCACCGTCTACCAAGGATCCAACCCCGTCTCGAGCGCCGCATCCGCTCGCCCAACCTTCAGCCCGCCTCTGCAGCAGCCCGCTCATCCGCAGGAGCAGTCAGCCCTCCAGGTCAATGTCCTGGAGCAGGATTTCCAGCGCATGGGCACCAAGACGTCACTTCCCGCCTATTCAATCCTCAACCTCAACGGGTGCTCTCCATATCTCAAGGAGAAACAACACCCTCAACAGCAGACACCAAGACCTGCAATCACACAACCGGCTGCCTCATCCTCTCTGCCTAGCAAACCTAAGTCTGTCCCGGTGGCCACGGCTCTGGACTCCCCGGCGCTTCAGCACCCCGGACACCCTGCGTTTGCCAACGACCCCCGACCTCAGCCCAACGCCCATGTCAGCCAGCCGGCTTCAACCAGTTCTCTCGAGGTCCCGACGCCGGCTTCGCTGCCGCCTTTGCCAGAGGGCTGGATAGCCCTTCTCGACCAAAACTCAGGTTAATACTATTACATTTATCTAGCAACACAAGCAACGCAGTAGAAGTTTCCGAAGGGCCCCAATCCCATCCAACATGAACAGGCTCCTCTGTCGCCCACTGCCTCGACCTACGGAAACCCTTTGAGCACACTCTTGTTCAGAAAACAGCCCATGGCCTCGCCCATGTTCTCATCCCACACTCCTGGCTATGCTGAGAGCATCATGAGCGTCGCCACGTCCCAGGCACCCTCGGCTGCGGGCTTCTTCGATCCTCCGCCGAGCTTCGGCATCGATATGTATCGAGTCCAGCCGACGAATGGAGTCTACTTTGTCCCCTACCTGAGATACCTTAATATGGACGTCGAAAAGGGCATCTGGTACGGCAGCATATTGGTCATCACGGACGCGCCGCAGCCCCCAACCATTCACATTCATCTGAGCGTCGACCTCTCGCCTAACCCGAGGCAGCTGCAACCTCGCGTCATGCACACTCACCGGCGCTGGACTTTTTACAGATATGAGTTGGATCTGCAAATGGGCGAGGGGGGCACGGAGAGGTGGACTTACGCCGTCACCTCACACCTTGGATGCACGCGATACGAATTTGTTGTGGCCGGCCGGCATGAGACCGGCTGGAGATTTATTGCCCACTCCGCAAACGACTTCGCAGCCAGCACATCCCAAAACGACAGGGCCCGACTCGGCGGCGTTGGCTTTATGTGGAAGAACGTGCTGCAGAAGAACATCGACTGTGGTGGCTTCCACGTCCAGCTCGGCCTCGGTGATCAAATATATGGTGATCGACTGTGGAAAGAGGTGCCTCTGCTGAGGCAGTGGTTGGTCATGAGCGGCAGAGACAACAAGAAGAACGCCCCGTGGACGGCACGCCACGAAGAGGACGTGGCCCACGCCTATTTCCATTTCTACACGGGCCACTTCGACCAACCTTTCCTGAGGGAAGCGTTCGTTCAGATCCCGCACGTGTTGCAAATCAATGACCATGACATGTGGGTTTCCGGGCTCGGCCCCTCGCCTTGACCATGGATATTCGTCAATGACCGCCTGCTGACTAGGCCGTGCGTCAGTTTTAATGGCTACGGCTCCTATCCCGCCTACATGCAAACATCGCCTATGTTCAAAAACATTGGCCGCGTCGCCACGAACATGTATCTTTTGTTCCAACATCACACAACGACGGAGATATGCGCAACGTCAGCACTGACCAGGACATCTTTACCATTACCGGCTCCGACTGGCACTTCGTCAAGTTTCTGGGGCCAGCGGTCGCCGTTGTCGGCCCAGACTGCCGTTCCGAGAGGACGCAGACTCGTATCATGGCCGGGCCGACCTACCAGGGCATCTTCCCCAGGGTTGCGACGCTGCCCCCAAGTGTCCAGCACGTCATTTGGATGGTCTCGGTGCCACTCATCTATCCGAGGCTCGATACGGTCGGGAGTCTTGCCAACACAGTGGCGGCAGGCAAGAAAGCCGTCAACACGACATACAGCATACTGGGTAAGGTCACCAGCTCCGTTGCCGGCGTCATTGGCGGCAAAGAAGTCGTCGCCCAGGGCTTCTCAAATCTCAAGAAAGCCATTGGCAAGACGGGCCTGATGGGCAACGTCTTTAATCAGTTTGGCGAGCTGGAAATACAAGAGGTCTTGAAGGACATGTAGACGCACGAGACCAAGGATCTGGAGCGGACTTATTTCATCCGCACTCTGCAAGGCATCACCCAGCAAAAGGGTATTCGTATGACCTTTCTCTCGGGAGGTCAGTTTTGCCCGCGGCGTCTTGTGTGTGAGCTTGTACTAACCGAGAAGCGGCGCAGACGTCAACGCTTCCGGGGCCGGCCTGGTGCATGACCCGACTCACCCGAACGACCACAAGACCATGTACCAGATCATCTCGTCGCCCATCATCGGCGCTCCGCAGGGTGGCTACGTGCTGAAGCTGCTGCACAACCAGAAGACGCTGTACGTGCCGCAGAATGGCCAAAGGTCAACACACGAAGTCTCAGACACCAAGGAAGATATGATGGAGATATTCCACACCGACGCCAGCGGGGCCACTCGCGAGCTGAGGAAGCTCATGGGCCGGCGCAACTACGCCGCCTTTGTGGCCTTTGATCAAGAGGCGGTCGCAAGCCGAGCGCCTTTCAGCCCCAGCCCCAGCCCGTCGCCGCCGCAGCAGCAGCTGCAGCAGGGCTTTCCCAAGCTCAGCCTGGCGGTAGACTTTGTCGTACAGGGAGACGGAGCTTTCCAGTCGACGACCAAATACGGGCCCGTCATCATCCCCTACCTGGAGTATGGCCGGTGAAAGAAGCGAGTCAAAGCGAGCATGCAGGTCAGTGACGCCTTGAACGGTCGATAACGGCGATCTGCCATATACTTTACCTCTTTTGTTTCCATCTTATTCATCCTTTTTTGTCTTTTGTTGTTCCCCTGTGCTCTACTCATCTCACGATTCTTACGCCGCTTTGGATTCGTCGATGGCTATCGCATTCTAGCTGCCCAAATGAGCGGGAATCGACGGCAGCTTCAACTTTGTGTATCACCTCAATATACCTGTTTGACATAGGACGGGGTTCGTCGGACAATCGCCTGTTAATAGCAACCCCTCTACCTGATCAAGTCCGCTTCCTACTTAGTAGACAGCCCTGAACTGTTTTGAGGTCGGGTCTAGCTAGACATCGAACAGCTCTTTGAGAATGCGCATGGTGTCGTCGGGGCCGGTGACGGCGTGCCCGATGACGGCGGGGTGGTTATAGATCTCCCAGTCGTTGCCGCCCTCAAACGTCTTGTCGCCGAAAAAGTGGATGGTCTCGTAGTCGATGCCTCCGGGCTTCTCGGCCTCGTTCTTGAGATGGCGCAGACAATAGGTCTTATCCCATCTCTTGGGGAAAACGTCGAAGGAGATCTGACCGCCGATGGAAAAGCTAGAGGGAAGAGGACGGTTAGCGAGGGTGCTGCGGATGGGTAAGTAAAGCTGGAGGCGACGGACGTGAGATCGAGGTGGGCAAAGCGCTCCTTGAGGGCGGCGACAAACTGCTCTCGGATTTTGTGTTGCTTGTCGTAGACCTCGAAACTGAGGCGCTCGTCGACGCTGGCATTTCTGCCGATGGGGCTAACATTGATCATGCCGTTACGGAACTCGACGAAGGTGCCGCGCTTGACGGGGATATCGAGGTCAGCGACGTAGCGAAGGCAGAAGTTGACAAGGTCCTTGTAGGGAGCTTCGCCGAGACAGCCGATGAAGGTGATCGAGGGCAGAGCCTGACCGAGCTTGAAGGCTGTCAGGCCGTTTTCCGAAAAGCAAAAGTCGAAGAGGGAGGTGACGGGGACGCCGGCCGGCTTGCCGAGCTGCTCCTCCTGCTTGACGAGGTCGGAGCCGCCGACGAAGCCGATTGCGCACTTTTGGCGGAGGGCGTGCAGCATCGCGAGCATCTTGGGCGAGGCTGACTAGACGCATCAACGCAACACCACCAGCACGACGGCGGCGGCGGCAGGGAAGACAGGTCAGTCGAGGCGGAACGCGCTTTTGCAGGGCGGTGCTCGTGGCGGCGGGCAGTTTTATTTTACCAGGCGGGCGGGCGTGAGCGTTCCGTCGACGTCGAAGAGGCAGATTGTCCTGCCTAGCGGGCGCTCTTCGAGCGGCGGGAACGAGGCCGGTGTGGCGACATCCATGATGGCCGGCGAAGAGGGAAGCAGGCAAGGGGGGAAGCTTGCTGGGTTGGAGGAGGAATGGCTGGCGGCTATGCTCGGTTTGTTTCTGGTGAGGGAGCTTCTGGCGGGGCTTCGCGCGAGGTGAAGTAAAACGCCGAGGATTCAGGACGCAACTGACGTGAGGCTAGCAAGCCGGTGGATGATGGAGAGCTGGATGGGAGATGGGATGAGGGAGGGAGGGAGCGGCTTGCTCTCACCGCTCACCACGGAGAGTTCCCCTCCCAGGGAGGCGGGATGTCATAACTAATTACTCCTGTGAATCATTGAGGATACAGTGTTTATTTTACAGTTTACGCTAAATACATACTGTATGGTCATCAGCGAACCAAGGTAGTTGGTTTTGATTGATAGTTACACTTTGTGGCATTTGCTTTAACGGCTACGATGACAATGTCGCTCAGCCAGCCTCGCTGCATAATTTCCTCCCGAATTCGGTGACAAACGGGCTCTTTCGTCTGGCCTGGGCTCATGGCGCGGTCTTGCCATGCCGTTCGTGCTCTCTTCTCGGTCTGCCTCTTCCTCCCCATGCGACCTTGGATGCACAAGGGCTCTTCATTCGACCAATCTGCCGGTCCCGTCCGGCTTACGACGGCTCACCCCAGGCTCCGGTCACGTCGACGACGACGTTCAGTGCCGTGCTGATGGTCCACAGAGCAATGAGCCCCCAGCCAATCTTGCGGCTGAGTATCCACTTGTTCAGGGGCACCACCAGGACGAGCAGGACGAGCATCAGCAGCAGCGTAATGCTCGAAATCAGCAGCATCCCACCCACCTCGACATGGTACGGGCCGTACCGCACCGGCTGGTCGGGCTGTTGGGCATGCTTCTGTTGGGCGCGTCTAATCATCATCGACACGCCGCCGATGCCGATGCCCAAGAGGATGTTGAGCATGGGTCCGCCAAAGCATGCCGACCTGCACCATCGTGGCTGGTTAGCCAGTTAACTGAGCATGCCTCCCAGCACCCATTCCAACTTACAAAGCCATGACGGGATAGCCGAGTCGGGCCACGGTGATATTGGCCACCAGGTCCCCGATGCTGTTACCCGCCGCGAAAATGGTCAGCCCCAGCAGCGCCTCTGAGATGTCCAGAATGATGCCGAAGGCTTTGAGCACGCCCACCACCTCGCCCGCAATTATCGAGATCCAAGAGATGCTGATGACGAAGCCGAGGAAGCAGAAGAGGTAGTGGAACCTGGGCGGTGTGTGCTCGGTCGTCGTCAGCAGCAACAGCACCAGCAACACGAGCAATACCGTCAGCGTGTACAGCAGGATGCGCACGAGCTCTCTGCCCGGCTGCTCCATGTCGTCGCGCAGGTTGGCCCACAGCACCACGGCGGCAAACAACGGCCCGGTGAAGAGTTGTACACACTTGAGCCAGCGGTTCCAAGACGGCGGCGGTTCAGTTGCCTGGCTCGTTGATGGCAGATCCGACGGCGCTTTGAGGGCGGCGAGTGAAGAGCCCAACGTCCAGGAAGTCGTGCGGTCATCGACTCGCCTTCCTGCCTGCTCCGCGGCCGCTGAGTCGGACCCATCATTTACTCTTTGCCCTTGGTCGTCGCCTCCCGTCAGGGTCGAGGAGCCTTGGCGCTCCCAGACAATCTCTGGTTGGCCGCCCATCGCGAGCACGGAAATAGCAGACGGTCCATGGTCAACGGCCCGCTGACTCAAGTCATCTACACCGTCTCCATCCAAAGATGACGCATCGTCGCTTGTCTCGGCGTCGACGACCGGTAAGGTGATGATCAAGAGGAAGATGCTCGGTAATGATATCGTGCTGAGGAAGCGGTCCCAGTGCGATTTTTCCTTCCAGCCCTGCAGAGTCGGGAAGAGTGACGCAAAGAGGACGTGAGGGGGCGGCAGCACCGAATACGGCCACCAGGCTATATGAGAGCGATTGGACGTTGTCGTCACCACCTGCAGCCTGGGGAAATAGTTGTCTCGCCGCCTGTGATCCGAGAGCGCCACCGGCATGGCAGGGCACGGCGACTCCGTGTAGCGAGGAAAGGGCGCGCAGGGAGAGGACAAGCCGCTGCGGCTGACGCTTGGACCCGCCGTCGGAAGCTGCGACCTCGGCAGCGACTCGCAGTCGATGTCGCATTCTGCTTCGGTATGGCCCGTCACGAGTTGCGGAAATGCCGGGACCCGGGGTCTGTGGTTGTTCAGTGCTACTCCGGATAGCGGGATGCGGGATGTGTTCCGATCGTGGCCGTCGCACGCAGAATTGGGCATGGTTTTTGATGACACTGGCAAGTCGCTCGATAACATGGCCCTGTCCCTGCTCTGTGCCGCGCCCTCGGAAGTGTCGGCAGTGCTGGTATGAAGTTCTACATTCGGGACGATGCCTTCTGATTCTGCTCGGGTCCTGTTTCGAACGTGGTTCTCCGAATAGCTGCGAGACAGCATGTACGAGAGTCTAAGTTTGCTCTCACGCTGGATCTGCGCCAGGGCAGAACGGAACTCGAGCGCGCCGACCAGGCTAGACCGGATGGCGTTGACGGTAGGCTGTCGCTTCAGTGCCGACCGTACGATGCGCATGTTTCTCGTCACCTCTGCGGCCAACTTTTTGTCCCGATCGTCGACATGATCGGCAGACTCGTCGAGGGCTGTCTGTGTCTCGTTGTCAAGCCGCGACAGCCCAGCGACCGAGACGGCGACGCCATGAGCTGAGCTTGTAGGCGAGACGGGCTGGCCAGGCCCTCGGTCGACATCGTCAGGATCGTCTCGAAAGGGCTCCCCGGCCAACTCGTCTCCCGAATGGCCTGGCAAGCTATAAAATGGCTGCGGAACTCTCCTCCCGCCGAAGGCGCTGCTTCCTGCGCACCTCAAGCCAGTGATAGCCGACGACGGTGATGACGTAAAGGATATAGTAGGCAATCATGGCCCAGCATTCCCAGAAACGGAGCTCGCCGTCAGCCAGGAAGACCATTGTGAAGCCAACGGCAACGATAAAGAAGCCAATGTCGCGGGTATAGCTTCTCGTGTCGACCCTGAATTCGCGGGCCAAAGCCATGGATCCGACGACGACGCCGATAATGAAGCTGGCGGCGCCAATAAGCTCGCCGACGGCCATGCTTGGGCTGTTGGAGCTCATGGCGGCAAAGGTGCTGAAAACATCGGGGGAGCCATTCCCAAAGGCCAAAAAGGTGACCCCGGCCAAGCTCTGGCTCAGGCCTAGGATAGCAGCGATGGTACTGAGGTTGACGCTGAAGAAGTCGCTGGCAGCGATGCCAATGGTGGTAAAAAGCAGGCCGAGCCAGGCGACGAGTAGAATAAAGGCCAGCGGGCGCGCGTGTCCAAGAGTACAGTAGTAAAACTGCAGATAAGGCAGTAGACCCGCATCGGCGTCCGCGCAGTAAAGCTTCACGAAGACACACTGATCGGCAACCATGTGGACCTGGTTACACTGAGGCTCAGCGTCATGACTGCGCCTGAAGAGGGAAGAAGTGGGCGCATCGCGGCGCAGAAAGATGGAGTAGGCCGCCAGGAGCGAGAGTGTCAGGACCGTAATGTAGAAAGGGCGGGAGCGCAGGCTAATCGTCTGAGACCTGGCTGTCGACATGCTTGGCGTCGTCTCGTCATGTCGCAGGAACCTTCCAACAGGGGAAAACATGCAGTGAAGCCGGAAGAAGGGGGCCTTCGACAGAACCGGAGCGCAAAGAGACGGTCCAACAAGCACGGTCCCGGTTGGATCAGGCGCGGAGGGTCATGGACGCACGGCCGGAGGGTGACGATGGACAACTGGGCGGCGAGGGTGAGGGCGAGAGGACCAGGGCCAGCAGCCCGAAGATGGAGCCCCTTTTTTAGAAGCCGGTTCTTGTACGACACGGTCACGGACGATGACGGGCTATGAGAGACTCGGAACAGAAGAGGAGGGCAAAAGGAGGGAAAAGAATGAGAGATTGGTGAGAAGGCTGATGTCTTGATCCGAGGTGGAGTCGACGGTTTGCCAAGCGGGTCTTGTTTGACAGGCACAGCGAATGCGCGCCACATGTTAGATAGCGGGCTACCAAGGACAACTTCACGCTCTAACACGATGTTGTCAGGTACCGCCCTATTATCGGAGCCATCACAGCAACTTCACTCTCAACAGCGCCCAGCTGTGCGACCGTTAGCGTAAAGGCTACGCGTCCAAAACCTGCAGAAGATGCCGCGTGTGCCGACACCTTGACTACGATTAAACTTGGCTGGCTGGGGGACGACGGCGGCGGCGGCTGGCGAGTGGGCGTTCTACTGGTCACAATAGAATAGGGAGGCAGGCGGCCTGATCTAAGACTTTTCAGACAGTCAGGCATTGAGCATTCTCAGAAATCGGGGCGAGCTTGGCACCGGTAAGGTAGCGAACCGATTTTGTTTTTTTTGGAAATTGCTAGTTACTTCGTACACCTGCATGACTCTTGCCTTGAGCAAGGAAATGACGAAGGGTTCCAACTTATTTTGTTCCTCTCCAAAGAACGAACCGAAAACCTTTGCCTCACCATATTTCGGCCTTCTGATTGGTTCATACTTTCCGTGAGGAAGTGGCCAGAGCCCGTGGGTATTGTTTTTAGACAAGCCCTTGTGACGCCGCCACCAGCAGCCGGCTCTCAACCTCGTCGAAAACACCCGATAATGGAGGCCCATGACGAAAATGTCGGAGCAAGGCCCCCCCTACGCTACGGATGGCTGGCGACGTGTTGAATGCAGTTGCGTGCCGCGTTTCCTGTCCAATAAAGGAGCACTTTTACTATATTCTGCCATCAGTCACCATTCGGGTCAAGTCTTATCAGATGAGGGCCACACAGCGGCTCACACTGCTTCATTCACTTGGTGACTAGTTAGTAGGTAAGCCTCATTCATCATTATGCCTGCATCCCAAAACGTAGCCCCGCAGGCTAGAGAACGGTGTCACCACCAGGATTCGAGTCCTCTTCCGATGGTCTGCTTTTTGCTTGGGAATATAGGGAACTAGCGTCTTGATCACCGCAGCTCCCTCTCACGCTGACCTGGAGTTTGCTCGTCTTCCAGGCCCGGCGCATTGTCGTCATACAGTGAATCCATCCTTGGGCGTTCCTCGTGGTGAGGGCGAGCGTCGCTAATTTGCGTCTTGTCATCCGACTCGAAACAGCGGTTTTGTATCAAGCTAGCGACGTGCAGCCCAGCCTTGCGACCCTCAAAATAGGCGCCGTGCACGAAGCCGTAGTATTGAGCGCTCATAGCCTCACCCACGAACCAGAGACGGCTGACGTTCGCACGCAAGTTCTGGTGCGTCTCGAGTGTTGTTCCGGCAGGCCAATAGGAGTAACTGCCATATGCCCACGGCGTCGTGGACCAGCGTGAATATGTAAAGTCGATGAGCTTGGGCAACTACTTGTCCGGAAACATTTCCTTCAGCACTTGGAGCACTTCCTTTTTTCGTTTCTTCGTCAGATTGCTGCTCGATGCGGATCGACTCTGTACCGGATACAAAGCCGAGCATCATGTTGGAACCTGGGAAAAAGCCCTGAGGCGTAAGTGATAGCCAGATGGGATAATAATCGCGATTTTTCGGAGATGCATATGCAAAAGCCTGCTGATCCTCTGGCTAAAAAGCATGCTCAAATTGCAGGAATATTTTTGTGAGCACACCCATGGTGAATTTCTGGATCGCCGTCCGCTTCCAGAGCGGTAGTCTAGGGCTGAAGTCAACCACATTGTTCTGAAGCACTCCCAGAGAGAATGTGCAAATGGCGTACGCGGCCGACACGCAGCTGCCATCCTGAAGAGTAATCAAGACGCCGTCGTGAGATTACGAGACATGCGTAACAACGTAATTGAGCAACAGCCGATTGTTGTTGGGCTGGAGAAACGTCGATGCTTTACCATGGATGATTGCGTCATACCAACGCTGGTCCATGACGAGTTGGTGCTGGCTACCGAACTTATTTGTCGCGTTGTTAGCAACTTTGAAAATCATGGATGATGCGTCAGGTGGGCTTGTGACAGCTCCGTCTAGGTTCCGTTAGCCAGAGTTCACTAGGGCCTTTCAACTGAGCGGCACTTCCCCCATCTTAAATAATCGATTAGCTGGGCAGTTGTGTCGTCGTGTTCGATATTCCAGCCCGCTTGAGAAAGACCAATTCGAGCACTCTGGTTTGGTAGGTTTTTAGTGAGGCATCGCCCGGCTTCTGCGGCCATTTTCTCGTATGCCTCTTGATACCTTTCTAGCAGCTGAGTGTATTCGTTAGGTTTTATTTTGCCGCTTTCATTATAAAACGAGATATCGGCTCTATTATATTCCATGGTTGAAAGGTTGTATTTCTTTGCCTTGTCTTGTCGTTAGTTTCAAAGGAAGCCGAAGGACACGACATAGCAATCCCCTTCAACTGCCTTACCATTGGCCAAAGAGGATTTTCTACATAAACTTGTTAGCGGGCGCCGCGACCTGCGGGAGAATGAGAGAGAACGCACCGGCCCCTTCAGAATTTCCCACTCCATGAATCTACATGTCATCGCCAAACATCAGCATAGGAAGATTTAAAAAACCAATTCACAATCAACCTACCCAGTTGGCGCCAAGTTCGATGAGATATGATGACTTGTCGGGTTTTTTCTTCCCGAAGTCCTCGGGACTGGATTCCCTCCGCCAAAGACGTGACGGCTAGTGCCGCTAGTGTGCTAGCAATCCACAGCCTAGACATTGTATGAAGCGAGGTAGTCGAATAAGCTGTCGATGTTGCGTATGATGTGAAGATGTGAGGAGCCTTTAGTTACTCAAATTCCGATTCGCCGTTTATAATGCCTTCGTGGCTTACCCACAGCAGGCGTTCGCTCAATCATGACGATGAGCAGGCCAAAGCGGCCGTGCTGGATAACCTCCCGTAATGTTCCTTCAGTTGCGCTTCTCCATCGGGCAAGTCCTTACGGGAAAAAAACATCAGAATGAGTTCAGTCCATCAGAGCCGCACAGGCGCTGATCTGAGCGATCGATGAAGAGGGAATAGGCATTGATCACTAAGGGCGAACGAAAGCGAATGCGCTACGCTTTTAGCAGCGGGTTTCCCAGAGAGGATGACATCAAGCCCCAGGGGTCATCATAAGTGTAATACTAACCAGGCTTGGTTACTCGGATTACGTAGAGAACCTCGAAATTGTCAATGTAGCGCCATGGCATACGCGCAAGCTGTCTTGGGACTGTATTCGTATTTGGCGCCTTCAGATCCAAGTTGTCGGGCCTCAAGTGTACGTAATTTAACTCATGCTCTGCAAATGGGCAGCTTTCAGCGATGCCTAGAATGCTAATCCGTAGGACCACTATCAGAGCCCTCACTACCTTTACGCCGAAAATACAAGCGACTGTGGTGCGCTTATGAGAAGCAGGTCTGCATGAGAGGTGACGTCAAAGTCCACTGTAGTTGCAATACTACCCACCTCCGCTACGGCTGTCCCGTTTAGCTCAACGGAAACAACTGAAGACATCTACCGGCGTCAGGGGAGACTTGCTGGTAAGAAAATCCGAGGTACACGGACCTCATTATCGGTTGTTCTGGTCAATGCTCCAAGCATTAATTTGGAGGCCATGTGCTCTCTTGCTTGCTCTTGGACGGGGGCGTTCTTATCAAACATCACCCGAGCACATGTCCGAAGCTTCGGTTCTAAGGCAGAAACGTGACGCTAGGCGGAGCCATCACGAATGGCTTGACCTGATAACAAACTGTGAGCTCGATCCGTTAACGTCGCCTGCAAGCGAGGTGGGTGCCCAGCAATTGGCGAAGAGTGTAGGAAAAAGTGTCATATATAAAGGAATGTACGTGACGTGTGATATTGGGATTTATAGAGCGTGTTTGACGATGTGTGAGCGGTGTGACGAAACATCATGGAGTGACTTGGCAGCTATTTGCTGACGTGGCTTTGAGTACCTATGCGCGACAGAGGCAAAACCCTAGGGCATTGCAGCACACGGAACGAATGGGCCAAAAAACGCTAGCAACTCTTTTTTGGGCTGCGGGGAGGGCTCATTGGCGAAACGAAAAGACCGTAGCCCTGAGGCAGTCAACGCCGGCTTTCGCGGAGGACACGCCCGCGCGCCTGACGACCGGCTGCGAGCAAGGAGGCTCGAGCAGACGCGCGTACTTGCCGGTTAGGCCGCAAGACCACGCTAAGGGTCGGCCTGAGTCAAAGGGCTTCGAGGCTCTCCTTGTTATTTACAACTGATAAATGCACATCAAACTTGGATGGACGCGTAGTTTATGTACCCTCACTGTTTGCTCTTTCTGAGGATCACTTGAGAGGAAGAAGGGCGGATAATACTATATCCGCCCCCAGATAAGAATAAACTCGGGGAGACCACAACAGACCGGACAGTCTTACGCGCAGCTTCACGGAGAGGGGAAGGCAGTGCAGGTGGCTAAGATACTTTCTTTCGAGTCAATTAACACTGGTACATTGGCAAGCCTCTCTGCAAGTCGTGCGCTGTGGTGAAGCAGGCTCAAAGGTAACAACCGAGTGGTGG